>JASBQO010000036.1:190860-201147 GCA_030265035.1 Desmognathus wrighti
GAGGACACCTGACAGAACACCAGACACAGGGCCTGTGGTCCAAGGAAGAAACAAATCTGCACATCAACCTACTGGAGTTGAAGGCAGTGTACCTAGCACTGAAGGCATTCCAACCCATAGTACAACACCACCTGCATGTTCTGCATACGCAAGCAGGGGGGCACCAGATCAAGAAAGCTGTCTCTTCTGGCACAGGAACTATGGAAACGGGCAATAGCCCATCTCATCAGACTATCAGCCCATCACAAGGCAGAAGTACGCAACGTCCAGGCAGACCAGCTGAGCCTTACGCACCATGAATCCCACGAATGGGAACTAGAGGACAAGTGGATGAAGGTGTCCGCAAAATGGGGGCAACCCTCCATCAACCTCTTTGCCACAAAAATCAACACCAAATGCGATCTCTTTGCATCCAGGAGGATGGAAGAAGGCTCCATGGGAGACGCCAAGGTGATGCAGTGGTACTACCCACTTCTATGCGCCTTCCCACCAACACGCATGCTGTTACGGGTTCTGCTGAAATTTCGCTCACAGGGAACTTCAATCTATCTATCTATCCGTATTTGTATAGCGCGATGTACGCCCAAGGGCCTTTTGGCGCTAGAGGAGAGAGAGAGAGACAGAAGTCAGGTGAATGAAATCATTTAAATAGATGAGTCTTAAGAGAAGATTTAAACTTAGAAAAGTTCCTTTCCAGCCTAAGCCATAAAGGCAGTGAATTCCACAGCCGAGGGGCTGCCACCGAAAAAGCTCTGCCTCCAAATTTGACATACTTAGTTCTTGGAACCATAAGAAGAGCCTCTCCAGCGGAAAGCAGATAGCGCCTGGGGCAGTAGGGAACAAGTTTGTCCTTCAAGTAGGGATCACAAACGCCATACAACGCGTGGTGCACCATACACAGAGGTTTAAACTGAATCTGCATCTCTACCGGTAGCCAATGCAGATTGCGGCGGAGAGCAGATATAGGCGTCCGGCGACTAACTCCAGTTACGAGGCGAACAGCCGCATTTTGAGCTACCTGCAAACATTTAAGACCTCCAAGAGGATGTGCTAGGTAGATGGCATTGCAATAATCTAGGCTTCCGTGAGTAAGAGAACTCACCACTGGGGCATGATATTCCTGGGGGATAAAGGCTAAAACCTTTTTAAGTATTTTCAGTTTAAGGTGAACACACACAGTGCTGATTTGGGCATCACGGGAAAGATCGGACGTGATTTTGATTCCAAGATCCTTGACCTTCAAGGGAATAGGAAAAGTGCCAAGAGAGGAGGGCCAGTGTGCAGGAGACCAAAGAGAAGAAGCAGAAGGGGGACCAACCACCAACACCTCTGTCTTACCGCCATTCAGCTTCAGCCAGTTCTGATTCATCCACTCACCAATGGCTTCCGGGCAGCCTCGCAGATGAGAGGCAACCAACTCCTGCTCCAGATCAAGTCTAAGCAGAAGTTGGGTGTCATCGGCATAAGAATAGAATTTAATGCCATGTGAGTGGATGAGGTGGGACAACGGCTGCATATAGACATTGAACAGAAGAGGGGATAAAGCTGACCCTGGCGGTACCCCACAGGTGCTGGGTGAAGGGGCAGAACGGAAAGGAGAAAGAGCCACGGCTTGTGAGCGGTTAGAAAGAAAGGAACAGAACCAGTTTAGCGCCGCCACCGAGATCCCGACATCCCGCTGCCGCCCCAACAGGGAGGGGTGATCGATGGTATCAAAGGCGGCTGATAGATTGATTAAAGGCAGCACGCCTACCCTGCACTGGTCACGGATGAGGGCGAGATCGAGGACGGCCACCAACACTTAAGAAATCGCTTAAGACTCTGCTTTTCAACTGACCATGACCGATCTACCTCCGCCGGACAATGATTTTCCTTTGCTGATTTCACTTTCTACCTGTGCTCAGCCTACTCTGAAGCGCCCTGATGCCCATGGGTTTGTTTGGCGCTATACAAATGCATAAGTAAAGTAAAGTACTGATTCAGTGCCCACCGTCGGGCGGAAACCAGACTGAAAAGGGTCTAAAATGTCAGATGATTCCAGAAAGGTCCTTAGTTGAGGGGTGACCAGGACCTCTAGAAACTTCATGAGAAAAGGTAAGAGTAAGATAGGATGGAAATTTTGTGGATCAGAAGGATCTAAAGAGGGTTTCTTCAAAAGTGGGATAACTAAAGCTTGTTTGATAGAATCCGGAATGACCCCAAGAGAGAGAGACTGATTCACTGCATGTGTCAATGAAGGCGCAAGGACTGGCATCAAGGATTTTAACAGAGATAGGGGTTCAGGATCCAGGGGGGAAGCAGACTTGAGCTGATTAACGGCTGCCAAAAGAGAGTCCTTAGTAACAGCCTGAAATGAGCCGAGCTCAACTTTAGGGGCAGACCGGATGGGGTAGGAACTCATCAGGTCTTCCTGATTCCGAAGTGACTAAGGGATATTGGCTCTAATGGTGTCACTTTTCGCTGAGATAAACTGAGCCAAAAAATCGCAAAGATCCTGAGAGGCCACAGGGCGGATGGGAGGGGGGCGGACAAATCGTGTACGACTTTGAAAAGGGCTTGTGGGGAATTAGCTGCTTCCTTGACCAACCTGCTGTAGTAGATCTGTTTACTTAGAGTGATCTGTTTATGATAGTCAAGGAGCTGACGTTTAAAATCGGCCCGCAACTCGGCGGAGTATGTAGCCCTCCATAGGCGTTTGGCGCGCCTGGCTTTGAGCTTCAAAACATGAAGCTCTTGGGTAAACTAATGATACTAGTGGCTCCGGTGGGAGCACGACAGACCTGGTTCTCAGAGTTCTGCTGCCTAGCTGTGGCATCGGAATGAAGTTGGACCATCACCTTCCCTATTGAACAGAGACATGGGGTGGGGGAGGGGGGCATCACGACCCAGTTCGCCTCCAACTTCCAGCAAAGCTCCTGAAGTCCTCGGATTCAGACACCTAGGCCTAGAAGACGGCTGTATGGAAATCCTAGCAAAAGCTAGAGCAGACTCAACAAGAGGCGACTACTATTGTAAGTGGAGGCGCTTCTGCACCTGGTGCATGGAACACGACACCCACCCGGTGCTATGTGAAGCTCACAAAGTTCTACCCTACCTCCTTCACCTGGCAACTAAGGGCTACAGCTCGCCTCTATCTGGGTGCATCTCTCTGCAATCATATGCTACAAAAATTACCAGGAATAACGTCTATCTTCACGCTACCAGTCGTGAAACAATTCCTGAAAGGATTGCTAAGGACATTCCCTCCGGTATGGAAACCCACACCTTCCTGGGACATTAACTTCATCCTATCAGCCCTAATGAGAGGACCTTTTGAACCCATCCACAAAGCATCCTTGAAGCACCTTACCATGAAAGTGGTCTTTGTGGCGGCCATCACCTCGGCTCGCAGGGTGGATGAACTGCAGGCCCTGTCCTGCAAGGAACCGTATCTGACTTTCCACCAAGACAGTGACCCTACGCGCACACCCAGATTTCTCTAACTAACTAACTAGATTAACCGAGATGGACTAGTAAATCCACTGTGAAATTACAGGTGCCTATGAGGCAGAGAGTCTGAGACATGGTAGTTCCAGTTTTCCTCAAAACACTCTCTGGGACCCCGGGTGACAACACCAGGGGGATTTTTAAAAGGAGTCTCTACTCAGGCAGTGACTCTCCCCAGAGAGTTTGCCTTACGCGATCCGTGGGTTCTCTCAGTGAGAGCCGGGCCCGGCACTTCACTGGAGAGGTCCCTCGAAAAACAAGCGACTAGCGGTATTTAATAACAGGCTGCCAAATAGATTAACGATGCAGCTTACTTGGTCGTCGATGTTTCGATGATAAATGGGTTTTTTCCTCTCAGGCAATAAACGCCTGACAGAGCTTCAGAAGTAGCGTGTTGTCGGCTGTCACTGCTTCAAGCAAAGGCGCTCGTGCCTCGCTGGTCTCTGTGATAACCAGTGAGTCATGTTTCATGCCCATATATGGATGGCAGTGGGGTTTCTGGAGATTGTGGTTTCTAAATGTCACAGCCTCACTGTAGCGGGTCTGGGGAAGCAAGCAGGGAACTACTCTAATGTATTTGGATGGAAAAACTTCCTACATGTAATTTACTTAACCCGAGAAGGGACAGGGGTTTAGTACTGAGTGGGGGTGCAGTATAGAAAGTGTTAACAATAACCGAAACTTAAAGTAAATGAAAAAAGAATGATATGAAGGTGGTTATTGAGTGAATGTGGGGTTCCTGACACTATCCTCCCCTTCAGGACCCCTCTCCTCAAATTCCGCTATTAGTCTAGGATCAATGTCTTTTTCATGTTCCCATGAGTTTTCAGAAGTGGGGCAACCCTTCCAGATTAGTAAATATTCTTTACCGGTCTTCCCTTCTCTAGTGCGTAGCACTCTCAGAGCTTCCATTTCAAAACAGTCCAATTTCAAGTTTTTCTTCGTTAAACGAGTGGTTACTTTTGCTGGTTTGATTAAAGATACGTGAAAGACATTATGGATTTTCCAACTGCAAGGTAACTTCAATCTAACATTCACTTTGCTGACAATGTCTAGTATCTTAAAAGGTCCCACGAAGCGTGGCTTGAACTTCCTACTGTAACCGGTCAATTTTAGATTTCGGGTGGCTAGCCAAACATATTCTCCGGGATGATACAGTGGGTTGTCGCACCTCTTCTTGTTAGCATGGCGAGTGTAACTCTCCCGAGCTTTGACCAAATTTTCTTCTGCACATCGATGGATGTCTTCCATTTTCTCGATAGTGGTCTTCACTGCAGGAACTTTGGCGAGATTCTTACTTTCTGCCGGAATTGAAGGTATCATTCGCACAGCTTGGCCATTGACACATTCGAATGGGGTCATTCCGATAGCAGTGTGAAAAGTGTTATTGAAAGCAAACTCTGCCATGGGAAGTAGTTTAGACCAGTTACGTTCATTTTTAGTGATGTAGCATCTCAGAAATTGTTCCAGGGTTTGATTTGTCCTTTCAGTCTGGCCATCTGTCTGTGGGTGATAAGCAGTAGATAATCCGGCTTCAATTCCCCAGAAAGTCAGCAATTCCTTCCAGAATTTTGCCACGAATTGGGGTCCTCTGTCCGACACGATTTTTCGTGGCAGTCCATGTAGTTTGTAGATATGCTCTAGGAATAAGGTTACTAATTGCATAGCATTAGGTAGTTTAGTTAATGGAACGAAGTGTACCATTTTTGAAAAAAGGTCCACCGTGACCCAAATTACAGTCTTTCCAGTGCTTGGTGGTAGGTCGGAAATAAAATCCATAGCTATTGTTTCCCATGGTTTGGATGCAATAGGTAAGGGTTGAAGCATTCCCGCTGGTTTTACATGAGCAGTTTTAGATTGTGCACATACAGGACACGCGTGTACATATTCTTCAATCTCTTTCTTCCACTCTGGCCACCAAAACATTCTTGAACACATCTCTAAGGTTTTCCGAACACCCGGATGACCTGCTGGCAGATCTTCATGGATCCATTTAAGGATTTTTCTCTTTTCTTGTTTTGGTACCACCAGGTTCCCTTGATAAGTCCATCTTCCTTGTTCGTCCATCTGAATAGCAAACCCTAGGTTGGTTATTTCTTGAATCTCTTCTGTAGGCAGATTTGGGACCCATTCCTCTGCTTGTGTCATAATAGTGTCTATCTCGGCTTCGAAACATGAAGGTTCCAAAATTGGTTCCGCAATTTTCGGAAGGTTAGAGATATCCTGCTCCAAACGGGACAGTGCATCCGCTTTGGCGTTACATGATCCTGGTCGGTATGTAATGTGCATGTTGAATCGGCTAAAGAAAAGTGACCAACGAGCATGTCTGGCACTTCGACATTTAGCATTCTTTAAATATTCTAAATTTCGATGGTCGGTAAGAATTTCGATGGGAGTAGAAGTTCCTTCTAGGTAATGGCGCCAATGTGCCAGTGCTGCTTTTATGGCCAGTAATTCTTTCTCGAGAATGGAATAATTTCTTTCTGCGGGGAGCATTTTCTTGGAGAAATAAGCGATAGGGTGTAGGTTTCCTGACTCATCTCGTTGGGATAGTACTCCCCTAAGGCATGGTTAGAGGCGTCTGTCTCCAGGCGATAAGCCTTTTGTGGGTCCGGTTGAATCAGCACTGGTGCTGAACAGAATAATTTTTTCAAAGCCGAGAGGGATTGTTCTTGAGCCTCCTCCCAAAGAAATTTCCTGTCCTTGCGAGTCAGGTCGGTCAATGGTTTTACTAGTCTGGAGAATTGTGGAATAAAGCGCCTGTAGTAGTTGGCAAAGCCCAGGAATCGTTGTATTTCCTTTACCGAAGTGGGAGTAGGCCAGTCCAGAACAGCCGAAATTTTGCCTTGATCCATTTCAATGCATCCAGGGCGTAGAATGTGACCTAAGTATTCTACTTCCGTAGTGTGAAATTGACATTTTTCGAGTTTGACATAAAGCTTGTTCTTCCGAAGCCTGTTGAGCACTTCCTTGACATGTGTTTCATGTATTTGCTCATCCATGGAGTAGATTAAGAAATCGTCTAAGTAAATGGCCACATATACTCCTAAGATGTCCTTGAAGATGTCATTCACAAAGAATTGGAATGCAGCAGGAGCATTGCATAAGCCGAAAGGCATCACTAAGTACTCATAATGTCCAAACTTTGTTTTGAAGGCAGTTTTCCACTCATCCCCAGCTCGAATTCTCACAAGATTATACGCCCCTCGTAAATCTAGTTTGGTAAAAATGCAGGCTTTTCGCACTTGATCGATCAAATCTGGGATAAGTGGTAAGGGGTAGCGGTTTTTTACTGTGATGTCATTCAATTCTCCGTAGTCGACGCATGGTCGAAGGCCGCCATCTTTTTTCTCTACGAAAAAGATTGGAGCTCCTGCGGGAGACTTAGATGTTCTGATGAAACCTTTCTGTAATTATTCTTCAAGGTATTCTTTAAGCACTCTCTCTTCGGTTGGTGCAAGAGAATAGATTTTTCCGTGAGGTATGGGTTCCCCTGGAATTAAATCAATCTCGCAATCATAAGTTCTATGAGGGGGTAATTCTTGCGCTTCCACTGGGCTAAAGACCTCCGAGAAACTTTCATAAGATCTTGGAATTTGTAGCAGGTGAATGCCCAGTTTGTAGTTGGATTCTTCGGGAAGAGCCTGGATTATTTCAGGTTGCAATATTCCACATTCACCACAAGTCTGAGGGTCGAAGGTCAGAGTGCGATTTTTCCAGTTGATCTGAGGGTTATGTTTTTTCAGCCATTCCATTCCAACGATTAGTTGATATCTTGGGGACTGAATTATGTCAAATTCAATTGGCTCCACATGTTGGTTAAGGCTCATAATCAGTTCCTGAGTCTTCTCTATCACCGCTCCGGAGCTTATTATGGTCCCGTCTACTCCTCGCACCACTACCGGTTTTTCTTTTTTAATACGTTGGATTTGTAATTCAGATACTAGTCGTTCATCAATATAATTAAAAGGTGCTCCACAATCTATTAACAACCTAAGAGTCTTATTAGAGATGTTCAGAAATTTGGCCTCCAGTTCTAAATGGTCTCCAGAGATGGCAGCTATGTTTTCATAGGGAATGTGAGTTATACCCGGGTTTCCTCCCCTTTTGAAACCCGAGTTGGTCCGTTTCCCGGCAACCTGGAGGTTCTTGGGATGTTTTCCTCAGTGCAATCTTCTTGTGTGGCCAATTTCACGGAGAAATTCATTCGGGACTCTTTCTTGGTTAAAGGACAATCTTTGATGAGATGTCCAGCTTGACCACAGTACATGCATAATCCCAGTTTACGCCGTCTCTCTCTCTCTTCAGCAGATAACGGGCCTCGAGCTCGGGACTCATAGTTCTTCTTATGAGTTGCTGGTTGGTGGAAGGTTTGAGAACCAGGTGGGTGATCAGATCCCTTATCTAGATTTTTTGTACGTTTAAATTCCAATCGACGTAAATCAGTTTTCCGATCTTGCCTTCTCTGATCTATTTGGATGACCAGATCGATCAACTCCCTGGTAGTGGCAGGTGGTGGAAAAATGAATTGTAAGGCTTCCTTGAGTTCTTCTTGTAAACCCAGCATGAAGATGGGGTACTGTGTTTCTTCGGGCCATTCTAGCTCCAAAACTAACCTATTAAATCGAGTGATGTATTGAGATAGGTCAGCTGCTCCTTGTTTTAGAGTTAACAATTCTTTCTTCTTGGCTTGTTCGGATTGCCTGTGTTCAAAAATCCTTTTAAACTCATCCATGAATCTCTCATAGTTATCTAATAAAGGTGAATCTTTATCTAGTAATGGCGCAGCCCATGCGAGCGCGTCCCCACCAAGATTGGAAATGATGAATAAAACCTTAGCTTGCTCGCTTTTAAATTGTGAAACTTTCGCTCGGTAATGTAGTGTACACTGGGTGATGAAAGCTCGAAAGTCTCTGGGATTGCCCATAAACCTCTCTGGCGGGGCAATTTTTAAATTGATCTCTTCTAGTTCCTCTTCTTCAGCTTTTCCTTGTTTTCTCAAAGCGGGCATTCTGGAAGTAGAAGGTGTTATGGGTAGTTGCCTTGGAGTTTTTAAGGTCTGTACGGTTAATTGAAGGTCTGTCATGTTCTTTTGTAACTCATCAGCTTGCTCCCTCCTAATCTCCATCTCTTGTTTCAATTCTGCTAGGGTGCGACTTATTTGGGTTAGGGTATCCTCCATCGGGCCAGGTGGGTCCTGTGGCCTTTGCTTTGTGACAGGATTCGCAAGGAAAAATGAATGATTGGCTCTTGTATATTAAGATAATATGCCACGACTGCAAAAGTTATTAATTAACATAACTATATATATAAAAGGATAGTATTCTGTGAAAGGATACAATGCCCTCAGGGCCCGATGTAAATGGCAGAGACGGCGAACACACTAGCAAGTATGCTCGCCGGCGCCGCCCAGGTGTAGCAGGGATGTTGGCAGAAGGGTGTAGTGCCTATGGTGTTGATATCTGGTTGCTACCTATGGGAGACATAAAGACAATTCGAAAGAATAGTTTAGTCCCCAAAATTAACGAAATGCTACTTGCAACATTAATCACTTAAACTATACAGGAACTCAGTAATAAGTACCTGGGAGTGGGCGGGCCGGACTAAGCCGAAGGTTTTCAGTAGGGTTGCATAGCATGTACAACTCAATGTTTCTGTGAACAGAAGGTTAAGGCAGACTAACCAATGGCATATGTAAGTTTACACAAAAAATGTTTTTTCAAAGGCAACCTGTAGTGATGTATATATTATGAGGAATAAAGGATATCTGTCTTCTGTGCGATCCACTCAGGTATTCCAAGTTGATTCGATAAAAGTGAATTTCTGGTAGGTTATCCTCTTGTACGTGGATGTTCTGAATCCTTCCAAAATCCGTATTAATAATCCTTAAACATCAGCTATGTCAATGAAGGAAAAAACGCCCAGATGCAGCTCTTTCACTTGATGACGCAAATGCAGCTGAACTGTGCAGTACTACAGAGATGTGAGAATGTCACAATGGAAAACCGATTTCTCTAACTAAATGGATTAACCGAGATGGACTAGTAAATCCACTGTGAAAAAATGGGGGGATCGTATCTAGGGACACACACACACACAGACACACACACAGACACACACACACACAATGAAAATTACTGCTCAGCAGAGGGGTTGACATCATGGCCACTTGGCAGGTGCTGTGAGCACCACTCCTGTGTGCTCAGTCAACTATATGGTTTACCTCATTGACCTTCCTGAAAACTCTGAAGCTCAATCCATGCAGCTAACATTTCATTTTGCTTAACTGGTATAAGAAGCAAGGGCTCTTGGCCCTTCTCATTGGAACTTATTTTGGGTAGTTGGTCATACTGCTTTTTCTGCTTATTTGAATAGTGCCAAACTTTGAAAAGGAAACCCTACATTCTTTAAGCTTCTTCATAATATGTCGCACATATGGCACAACTGCTTGGCCCTCTTCAGTGTGCTTGACCTCTCATGCTTCTTCTGCAAGTGGGAGGAGCCTATTGGCTTTCTGGACCTAGAGAAGGGACTGAATTCTGTTGACTCTTGAGAACCTCATTGTAGGCAGAGGAGATAGGGAAGATATTTCTCCCACATGCCTGTAAAAAAATGGCAACAGCAGCATGTGAATTGAACTTCTAACTCCATTAATCTCAGGGGTCACAGTGAGTGCATAACGTCACAAATAAAGTGGGTTCCTCCATCTCAGATTACCTTATTTGGGAAACCTGCCCATGAAGATTCCCATCAGAACATTGTGATGTTCACCCTCTTCTGGTCTGTATTGTGTTCATATAT
>JASBQO010000044.1:210944-227646 GCA_030265035.1 Desmognathus wrighti
TAAAGTTAAGGATAATGTGGGTATTAATAAAAATATAATTTGTGAGGAGGCGATTGGGCGAATTGGCTCTTTAGTAACTAATTTTAATCCATCTGCAATTGGTTGAAGCAGGCCTAAATAACCCACATTATTTGGGCCTAAACGAAATTGTATATGTCCTATTACTTTTCGTTCAATAAGGGTTAGAAAGGCTACTGCCAATAATACCGGAATTACGTACAGGAGTGAATTAATTGGTGTTGAATATATTAATAGAGGAGAGATTTGAACTCTCGGATTAAAGGTTTTAGGTCTTTTGCAATTACCAGACTCTGCCACTCTAATAAGCTGTATCTTAGCTTGGTTTATCTTTTATTTTCTTTATTGTATATCAGAAATAATTATAAGGCTTAAATTTTTTATTGGCCTTGTTTTTCCGGTCCTTTCGTACTAGGAAAAATTATTTATAGATAGAAACTGACCTGGATTACTCCGGTCTGAACTCAGATCACGTAGGACTTTAATCGTTGAACAAACGAACCTTTAATAGCTGCTACACCATTTGGGTGTCCTGATCCAACATCGAGGTCGTAAACCCATTCGTTAATATGGACTTTATGAAAGGATTGCGCTGTTATCCCTAAGGTAACTTGGTTCGTTGATCAAATATGGGTCAATTATGTTAATTTTATTATTATTTTGAGGTGTACCTCTTAATTATTCATCTCAAAGGTTTATTTTTGCTCTGTGGTCGCCCCAACCTAAAACCGAGCACTATAATTATTATTTATATATAATTAGTTTGGGTTTAAAAGCTCTATAGGGTCTTCTCGTCTTATAGTTATATTTCCGCTTCTGCACGGAAAGATCAATTTCACTGATTAATTTAAGGAGACAGTTAAGCTCTCGTCTTGCCATTCATACTGGTCTATATTTAATAGACAAGTGATTACGCTACCTTTGCACGGTCATAATACCGCGGCCGTTGAACGATTGTCACTGGGCAGGCAGTACCTCTTATATTTATATAACAAAAGGCGATGTTTTTGGTAAACAGGCGAAGCTATATTTTGCCGAGTTCCTTCTTAAATTTAAAATCTTTTTTTAATGCTCCTGTGTTGGATTAACATTAATATGTATATTATTTTCTTGTTTGGGAAATATATATTTGTTAATTATCGGTGATTGGTTCATTTTGATTTACACGTGCATATAAAGGCTTCTTTCCTTGTTACTCATTTTAGTAATAATTCATCTATTATATAGATTGGCTTGATTTTTTTTGTAAAATTAGATTTTTTATTGAAATTATAAGTTTTATTTAAATTAAGCTTTAACGCTATTTTTGGTGGCTGCTTTTAGGCCAACAGTATTAATTTTCTTGTTGTAATATAATCTTTATTTATTTATTTAGGTTGTTTCCTTTATTAATTGGGCTGTACCTCAATTAATTATATTAAAAGCATTATTTTTTGTATTATCTATGCTTTTAGTTGAACTAAAATTCATTCTCAAGCAACCAGCTATATCCAGGCTCGTTAGGTTTTTCGCCTCTACCAAAAGTTCTTCTCACTCTTTTGCTACAGAGAAGAGTTTGCTCGGTGCTTGCTGTCTTTGGGTAGCTCGTCTGGTTTCGGGATATAAAACTGAAATTCTTTATGTTAATGTGGACTTGCTAAATCATTATGCTAAAGGTAAAAGTTATGGTCTTTGCTTTCTTGTATTTTAATTTTATTTAATTTCTATTTCATCTTTCCTTTGCAGTACTATTTCTATTGCGCTAAATAAGTTTTTTGTCGCCCATACTATTATATAAGAATGGTTTATCTGTTGGGTGGTGGGTGATGATTATGTTTGGGCTAGATTTAAAATTCAGAATAATTTGGGCAAACAAATATTTTTTTGGTGTAAACAAAATGCTTTATTTTAAGCTATATTCTATATCCAAGGCCACCTTCCGGTAGACTTACCATGTTACGACTTTCCTCTTTTATAATTAAGCTTAATTATTTTAAAGAGGGTGACGGGCGGTGTGTGCGTGCTCTATTGCCTACTTAAAAAGAACACTCTTTTTTCTTTTTACTTCTAAATTCTCCTTTATATCCTGTTTCATAAAATATTCCGTGTTTTTTAAAATAAAAAATGTAGCCCATTTCTTTCCAGCTCATTTGCTACACCTTGACCTGACTTTTTTATTTAAAATTATTTTGTTCACTTTTATTCTTTTAAAAGGTACACTGAGGCGGTGGTATATAGACTGTATTAGCAAGAGGTGGTGAGGTTTATCGGGGGGTATCGATTATAGAACAGGCTCCTCTAGGTGGATGTAGGGCGCCGCCAGGTCCTTTGAGTTTTAAGCTGTAGCTCGTAGTGCTCTGGCGAGAGGTCCAATTTTAAAGTTGAGCATAGTGGGGTATCTAATCCCAGTTTGGTTCTTAACTGTAGTAGCCTCAAGAAAATATAGTATGACTTTCGTTTTTGGGTTTATGTTTTACGTTCACTTATAACTGTTAAGTAAAATTTTAATCCTATTTTATTATATCTAAAACTACCCTTTGGGCCGTGAATATTAATTTGAATTTCTCGTATAACCGCGGTGGCTGGCACGGGAATTTACCAATTCTGTTAAATTGTTGCTAAATCGAGCTATCGCTCATTGTTTAATGTTTATTACTGCTGAGTTCCTGTGTAGGTGTGGCTTAGCAAGGTGTGATGGGCTTTTGGTGCCTGATACCTGCTCCTTTATTTTTAATAAGAAATTAGAGGGCATTTTCACCGGAGTGTTGAAGCTTGCATGTATAAACCTAATTATAATTAATATTAAGACTAGGACCGAATCTGTTGCTTGTGAGACTTGTTAATTTCTGTCTTAGCATTTTCAGTGCTGCGCTTTTTATTTAAGCTACACTAGCTTGCAGTATATTATAACAATGTAATTTGTTGAGGTTATTATCAACATACTGGGTTTACATAAAAATTTATTATCAGTTATTTCAGTGCGTGAATACAAAAAAGTTTTATTTAGTTTGGGGTTGGCTAAAAAAAGACCGGTGTTGATTAGTATATTGGGGTGGGTGGGGGTGGGGGGGTTGAGCTAAATAAAATAAATATTTTATTTGGTTTCAAATTGTTGGTGGGGGTTTACAGGGGGGGTTTTTGAGAAAAAATTCTAGCACCGGGGTGGAATATCGTGGGTACTATGTCCGTAGTAGCATTGTCTTATAGCGACGCTCGCAGATCCTTAGACACGCTTGCATAGTGCATAACCTAGTTCAGGTTTAGATTAATATGGGCCAGATATCAACTCCTGTATGTCTGTTGATCTCATCCCCAAAAAAAAAACCAAGGATGCCGGAAAACCAGTTTGAGGGAATCATGGGAGATCCAGGTAACAAGGATACTTCACCCATATGCCAGGAAATGTTCACGGTAGTCGGTCTTAGGTAGGGGGCCCATAGATTTTTCACTATATGCATTTTGAATGTAAAGGTCTGTGGGTCTACAATATAAGCCCTCAGATCTTGACATCGTATCCCAAAGGGCGGGTTGGGGGTTTCTCGTCTCCTAGGGGATTCCGATCACTTGCAACAGCATAAAAGTCAAATTCATGTGGAAATTATATGAATGCACGTTATACATAGCATGTTTTTACGTGACATTTAATGACGGAAAATACAGTACAAGTGATAGTTTAAATTTGTAGAATTTTGGCTTTGGGTGCTGAAAGTGGGAGTTAAAGTCTTTCTTGCTTGAAATCTCTCTTTTTTAAAATATTCTTATTTTGGTCGGATTGCGATGTCGGTTGTTTTGAGTTTATTAAGGCCATTTAATTCTGTGTGACACCCCATGTAATTTTAGAGAATTTTGGGGAATTCTAAAAGCTGACTTACCTGGTTTTTGAAGAGGCCCATTTTGAAAACTTGAACTTGTGATGGAGAGTGATGACAGAAATGTGATTTTTGTCATGTACTTATAAATCTGATGATTGGCTGATTGGAAGAGCCCGGGAAAAAAAAATAGTATAATTTAAATTTGTACTTAAATATCTAATGGTTGTTGGTTGGAAGAGCTTGGAGAAGAAAAATTTATTACATATATATAAATATGTTTTGATGGTTGTCGATTGGAAGAGCCTGGAATAAAAATAAATATTATTTTTATTCCATCTTTTAGATTTTCCCCCCTCCCCCCCCCCCCAACTCTCTTATTTATTTGGGGTGAGTTTTAAGCTTTTGGGGGAATGTTAATCCCCATTCTTTGGTTTACAAGACCAATATTTTTCTAAACTACATAAGCATCATTTTATTAATTTATTTTCTATTATACCACCTATGGGAATAATAAATATAAATAATGAGAAATATAAAATGGAGGCTATTTGGCCAATTTTAATGAATGGAGGTTCTACTGGTTGTCCGCCAATTCATGTTAAGATTAGTGTGTTTGCAATTAATAATCAGAATATAATTTGAGTGGTTGGTCGAAATATTAGGCTTCGGTGTTTGGATGAATGTATAACAGGAATTAATATTAAAATTAAGATAGAAGACATCAGTGCAATTACACCTCCTAGTTTATTAGGAATTGAGCGGAGAATTGCGTATGCAAAAAGAAAATATCATTCTGGTTGAATGTGTGGTGGGGTTACTAGCGGGTTAGCTGGGGTAAAGTTTTCTGGGTCTCCTAACATGTTGGGATTTAATAATGATAATAATATTAATGCTATTAGTATTAAGGAGATTCCTAACATATCCTTATACGAAAAATATGGGTGAAATGGAATTTTATCTATATTTGAGTTAAGTCCTGTGGGGTTATTTGATCCTGTTTCATGAAGGAAGAGAAGGTGAACAATACTTGTTCCTGCAATAATAAAGGGTAAAATAAAGTGGAAGGCAAAGAATCGGGTGAGGGTGGCTTTATCTACTGAAAATCCACCTCAAATTCATTGCACTAATATATCTCCTAAATAAGGAATTGCTGAAAGAAGATTTGTAATTACTGTGGCTCCTCAAAATGATATCTGTCCTCATGGTAGTACATAGCCAACAAATGCGGTTGCTATAACAAGAAATAATATGATGACTCCGATGTTTCAGGTTTCTTTATAAATATAAGATCCATAATAAATTCCTCGTCCGATATGTATATATATACAGATAAAGAAGAAAGATGCTCCATTAGCATGAATATTTCGTATTATTCATCCATAATCTACGTCTCGGCAAATATGTACTACTGATGAGAATGCTAATATAGTATCTGCTGTATAATGTATTGCTAAAAATAAGCCTGTAATAATTTGTGAAACTAAGCAAATTCCTAATAGGGATCCAAAGTTTCATAAATAAGATAAATTAGGTGGGGTTGGGAGATCGATGAAAGAATTATTAATAATTTTTAATATAGGATGTGTTTTTCGTGTGGTGTGGGCCATTATTTTTATAGTTGAATACAACATTGATTTTTCGGATCAGTAGTTCTGGTTTAAATCCGGGTGGAAATAATGATTTATTTAGGTTTTTTAGGCTTGGCTGTTGGTTTTATTGCTGTAGCTTCTAATCCGTCCCCCTATTATGGGGCCTTTGGTTTAGTGTTAGGAGCACTATGTAGTTGTTGAGTTTTAGTTATAATAGGTATTTCATTTTTATCTCTTGTATTATTATTAATTTATTTGGGTGGAATATTAGTGGTATTTGCTTATTCTGTTTCTATGGCGGCTGAGCCTTATCCGGAAGCCTGAGGTAATTGAGCTGTTTTAACATATGTTTTTGCTTATTTAATGGTTCTTATGTTTTGTTATGTTTTAGCATGTAATAGTGGTTTTGAAGATTTATTTTCTGGGAGTGAAGTTGGATTAAATATGTTGATATATGATTGTAGTGGAGTTGGATTAATATATAGTTTTGGAATATTAATTTTAATAATTTCTGGGTGAGCTCTTCTTTTAGCTTTATTTGTGGTGTTAGAAATTACTCGTGGGATATCGCGTGGTGCTTTGCGAGTCGTTTAAAATATAATAAGTATAAGTATTGTTGAAATAAGAGATACTAATATGTAAGTTTTGATTATACCTGTTTGGACTGTTGTAGTGGTTTTGATAAATGGCAGATGTTGGACCAAAATACCCCGAGGTCCTGCTTTTTCATACCAAGCTAGGTCTAGGGTTGTAGTGGATAAATTTTGTCCAATTAATATTTTTAGTGTTGGGGAAAATCGGTGGGTGGTGTGTGGAAAAAATGCTAATATATTTGAGAATGTATGAATTTTGGTTTTTAATATTGAGGTTGAGGTAAGTTTTGTTAAGTCTATTGCTAATATTAATCCCATTAGAGTTACTACTAGTGTTGATATTTTTAGTAATATTGGTATTGTTATAATTTGGGGTTTTATTGGTGATAAGTTTATTATAATTATTATTCCTATTATAATGCTTCCTCAAGCTAGTCGTTTAATTGGATTTATAAGTATTTTATTATTTTCATTAATAAAGTTTGTGG
The DNA here is from genome assembly GCA_030265035.1 of Desmognathus wrighti. Classification (NCBI taxonomy): domain Eukaryota; kingdom Metazoa; phylum Chordata; class Amphibia; order Caudata; family Plethodontidae; genus Desmognathus; species Desmognathus wrighti. The sequence continues at coordinate 217,424 of JASBQO010000044.1, forward strand.
TTAGGAGACGTGGTGAATTTATTGATGAGAAATAAATAATTCGAAAGCTATAAATGGTGGTGAGTGAGGTTGCAATTAATGTAATAATCAGGGATCAGCAGTTAAGGTTGGAGTTATTTATTGCTTCAATAATTGCGTCTTTGGAAAAAAATCCTGATAAGAAGGGGATGCCGGTTAATGCTAAGCTTCCAATTGTTAAACATGTTGTTGTTAGTGGAAGTATTTTTTGTATCCCTCCTATTTTTCGGATATCTTGTTCATTATTTAAACTGTGAATAATGGATCCTGAACATAAGAATAATATTGCTTTAAAGAAAGCATGGGTGCAAACATGAAAAAATGCTAGTTGTGGTTGATTAAGTCCAATCGTAACTATTATTAATCCCAGCTGACTTGATGTTGAAAAAGCTACAATTTTTTTAATATCATTTTGGGTTAGGGCGCATGCAGCTGTAAATATGGTGGTTAGGGCTCCTAAACAAAGGCAGATTGTTATGGATTCAGGGCTTTGTTCTAGTATAGGCTGAAATCGAATTAATAAAAAAATTCCTGCTACAACTATTGTGCTTGAATGTAGTAATGCTGAGACTGGGGTTGGGCCTTCTATGGCTGCTGGTAATCATGGATGGAGGCCGAATTGAGCGGACTTTCCTGCAGCAGCCAACACCAACCCCAATATTGGAATTAGTGATTCATTTTTTGTTAAAATAAATGCTTGTTGAATTTCTCAAGAATTAGTATTTGTTGCTAGTCAAGCTATTGTAATGATTAATCCAATATCTCCAATTCGATTGTATATGACGGCTTGTACGGCAGCATTGTTAGCGTCCGCTCGTGAATATCATCATCCGATTAAGAGAAATGATATAATTCCAACCCCCTCCCACCCGATAAATAGTTGAAAAAAGTTGTTAGCTGTTACTAAAATAATTATTGCAATTAAAAATAATAAAAGATATTTAAAGAATTGATTAATTATTGGATCTATAAATATATATCAAATAGCGAATTCTAAAATTGATCAGGTAACAAATAAAGCTGTTGATAAAAATACAATTGAATATTGATCTAATTTAATGCTAGAGGAAATATTTAAGTTATCAATTGTTATAAAATTAAATTTAGTTGTTGTTGATTCTATCCCTCGATTAATAAATATTATTAGTGGAAGTATACTAATTATAAAAGATATTTTAATTGATGTTTTTACAATATTATATCAATTTTTATTTATTTTAATTATTAGTGGAGTGATAATAATAAGCAGGGATAAGATAATAGAGGAATTAAAAATTAATATATAGTTTATTACTTTTACTTGGAGTTGCACTAAGAGTTTTGGTTTCTAAAACCAATGGATTGTCTATTATCCTTTAAAAGTTGAGTAAATCGTGGAGTTTAACCACGGTTTAGATATTAGCAGTTTCTATATTTCTTATTTACTCGGTTTATAGAGAAATTTTAATTCTCATTATCAGAATCACAATCTGATATTTTAATTAAATTATGTAAACATAAAACACCTGAAATTAATTCTGGTTTAAATATTAATAAAAATATTGGTAGTAAATGTAATATTAATAAGCAGTGTTCACGGGTGAGTGAGGGGGGTATTTGTTTTAAATGTTTGGGCAAGAGTCCTCGTTGAGTTGTAATAAGTATGTGTAATGTATAAGCGGCAGTAATAAGTATTCCTAATCCTGTAATTAAAATAGTTTCTGGTGATCATTTAAAAAGTAATACAATAATTAATAGTTCTCCTCATAGGTTTGTAGTTGGGGGAAGGGCTATATTGAATAAATTAATTAATAATCATCACGTAAATATTAGTGGTAATGTTATTTGTAGTCCACGGGCAAGTAGTATTGTTCGACTATGTGTTCGTTCGTAATTTGTGTTTGCTAAACAGAACAGGGCTGAGGAAATTATTCCGTGTGAGACTATTAATATAGATGCTCCTATAAAGCTTCATGGGGTTTGAATTAGTGCGGCGGCTACTACTAGGCCTATGTGGCCCACTGAGGAATATGCGATTAAAGATTTAAGGTCAGTTTGTCGTATACAAATTAGACCTGTTATTAAGATGCCCCATAAAGATATAATAATAAAGGGGTAGGAGAGTTCAGCTGGCGGAGAAAATATTAATGCAACTCGAATAATTCCATATCCCCCCAATTTTAGCAATACTGCAGCAAGAATTATTGAGCCTGCTACTGGGGCTTCTACGTGGGCTTTAGGAAGTCATAAGTGGAGGCCATATAAGGGTATTTTAACTAAAAATGCTATTAAACATGCCAGTCAAAGAATTTTATTTGTTGTTGGTGTGGGAGATATTTGGAGTGAATTTAATAAGAATTCTATATAAAGTGAGCTTTTTGAGTTATAGATTAGAAGAAGGGCAATTAAAAATGGTAAAGATCCGGCCAGGGTGTAGAATAAAAAGTATATTCCTGCATTTAGGCGTTCTGTTTGATTTCCTCATCGAGTAATAATAATTAGGGTTGGGATTAGGGTTGCTTCAAATGAAATATAAAATATAATTAATTCTGTTGAAGAAAATGCTATAATTAGTGCTATTTGTAACACCACAAATATTGAGATGTATATTTGTTGTTGACAGGTTGGGCTATTTTTTATGTGGTTTTGGCTTGCTAAGATTATTAAAGGAATTAGTCAGCAGGTTAAAACTAGCAGGGGGGATGAAATTTGATCTAGTGTTATATATTTGTTTAATATGGTTGTTTCAACTGGTAATAATAATAAGTTTAAACTAATACTGGCAATAAATAAACTGTTAATAAGGGTATTAAATCATAATCATTTTTTAGGTGATAATCAAATTATAGGAATTATTATTATTGTTGGTAAAATGATTTTTAACATTTTAATAGATTGAGGTTTTTAAGATAATCAGTGCTATGTGTGCGGGTGGTTGCAACTATCAGAGATAATCCTGCGCTTGCTTCGCAGGCGGAGAATGTTAATATAAATATTGGAATAGGGATATGTGTTATATTCTCTACTTGTTTTGTTCATAGGGCTATTATTAAAAATAGTGCTAATATTATTGCTTCTAAGCATAATAAAGCCGAAAGAAGATGTGTTCGTTGAATAATTAATCCTGAAATGCTAATAAGAAATGTAGAGCATAATATAAATAGTGTAGAGGACATAAAGTGTTTCTGGATTTATTCAGAATTTATTAAGTCGAAATTAATAATCTTTTTTAGATTAAACACTTATTCAGCCCATTCTAGTCCGCCTTGTGTTCACTCATATATTAACCCAGCGGTCAGTAAAATAAGGATTGTGATAGATCAGGTTAATGTGCTTGTTGATGACATTTGGGTTGCTCATGGGGTTGGAAGTAGTAGAGCAATTTCTAAATCAAATAAAATGAATAAAATTGCCACTAAAAAAAATTGAATTGAAAATGGGAGGCGTGCTGATCCAAATGGGTCAAAGCCACACTCATATGGGGATAGTTTTTCATAATTTGGGCTGTTGGTTGTTAATCAAAAGCTGATAATAATTAAAATAGCTGAAATAGCTGTGGTAGTGATTATTATAATTATAATGCTCAGTGTCTTTTCTCAGAATAAACTAAGATCTAATAATTGGAAATCATTTATATTTTTATACTAAAAAGACATGATCCTCATCAGTAAATTGATACATATAGGAATAATCATACAACGTCTACAAAGTGTCAATATCAAGCGGCGGCCTCAAAGCCAAAATGGTGACTTGATGTGAAATGAAAATTAATTTGGCGAAAAAGGCAAGTAAGTAAAAATAGTGAACCAATAATTACATGTAATCCGTGAAATCCCGTTGCTACAAAAAAGGTTGATCCGTATACCCCATCTGCAATTGAAAATGGGGCTTCACAATATTCAGTGGCTTGGAGTATGGTAAAATATAAACCTAAAATAATAGTTAAAGATAGTGATTGGATAGCTTCTTTACGATTATTTACTATAATGCTGTGGTGGGCTCATGTTACAGTTACACCTGATGCTAATAAGACTGCTGTATTTAATAGTGGAACTTCAAATGGGTCAAGGGGGATTACTCCTGCTGGTGGTCAGCATTCTCCTAGTTCTGGGGTTGGTGAGAGGCTGTAGTTGTAGAACGCTCAGAAAAATGCGAAAAAAAAAAGAACTTCGGAGGCAATAAATAAAACTATGCCACATCGTAGTCCCTTTTGTACTGGAATTGTGTGGTGTCCTTGAAATGTGCCTTCTCGTACGATATCTCGTCATCATTGAATTATTGTTAAAATTATAATAATTAGTCCTAAGTTTATTAATATTGTAGATCCAAAGTGAAATCATATTGCTAGGCCTGAGGTAAGTATTAAGGCTGCAATTGCTCCTGTGAGTGGTCAAGGGCTTGGGTTGACTATATGAAAAGCGTGGGCTTGGTGTGTCATTAAACATTTTCTTGTAAATAGAGACTTAATAGAAGTACAAAGACGTAAGCCTGAATTATAGCTACTGCTATTTCTAGTAACGTAAGTAAAAATAAAGTTATTATTGTAAGAGTAGCAATTATTGGTATTAATGGCAATAATATAAATGTTGCTGTTGAAATTAGTTGAATTAATAGATGTCCTGCGGTTAAGTTTGCAGTTAATCGAACTCCGAGTGCTAGTGGTCGAATAAATAAACTAATTGTTTCAATTAGAATAAGAATTGGAATCAGTAAAGTTGGTGTGCCTTCTGGTAGTAAGTGGCCAAAGGTAACAGTGGGCTGATTTCGTAATCCTATTAAAATGGTTGCTAATCATAGTGGAATAGCTAGTCCTAAATTTAAAGATAGTTGAGTTGTTGGTGTAAATGTGTACGGTAATAATCCTAATAAATTTATTGAGATTAAAAATATTATTAAAGAGGTTAATAATAATGACCACTTATGGCCATTAAAATTAATGGGATTAAAGAGTTGTTTTGTAAAACTACACAAGAATCAAAGTTGTAAAGATGAGAAGCGGTTAATTAATCATTGATTTGTTTGGTTGGGAAATAAAAATCATGGGAATATCATAGATAAAATAATTAGTGGTATACCTAATAGTGTTGGGCTTATAAATTGGTCAAAAAGGCTTAAATTCATGGTCAATTTCAGGGGTTATTATTTTTATTAATATTTTGTATTATTGGTTTGTTAAATATTTTTAGATTATTAATTTTATATATCAGGAAAATTAAATAAACTAATCAAGCTATTGTAAAAATAAAAAACCAGGGGTTTGGATTTAGTTGGGGCATGTCAATAAGGATGATTGGGACCATCGAACGACAGCTTAAAAGGCTGTTGCTTATCCATGAAAGCTTCTTATTGATATTTCTACATAGGAAGCTCAGAGATAAAAATTTGATAGTGAGGTGGCTTCTACAGCAATTGGTATAAAACTATGATTAGCTCCACAGATTTCTGAACATTGTCCAAAAAATACTCCTGGTCGTGATGCAGTAAAGGTTGTCTGATTAAGTCGTCCTGGAATAGCGTCTGTTTTAATTCCTAGTGATGGGACTGCTCATGAGTGTAATACATCATCAGCTGAAATCAACATGCGAATTGAAGATTTTATTGGGATTACCAATCGATTGTCTACCTCTAATAGTCGAAATTCTCCTGGTAATAGATCTTGTGTTGGGCATATATATGAATCAAATGTTAGGCAATTATAATTTATAAATTCATAGGTTCAATATCATTGATGTCCAATGGCTTTAACTGTTAAGCAGGGGTCATTAATTTCGTCTATTAAATATAAAATTCGTAAGGATGGAAGAGCGATAGCAATTAAAATAATGGCTGGTATAATTGTTCAAATTATTTCAATTTCTTGGGCATCTGTGGCACTTGTGTTAATTAATTTTGTTGTTAATATAGCTGTAATAATATAAAGTACGAGGGTGCTAATTAAGAATACTGCTATTATAGCGTGATCATGAAAGTAAAGTAATTCTTCTATGATTGGGGAGGCTGCGTCTTGAAACCCAAGTTGTGCTGAGTGTGCCATATAAGATACACAAGAATTTAACTAGTAATTAAGTCGTGACAAGGCTTAGTAATAATTTTACTAATATCTTAAGAGGGTGACAGATTAGTTATGTAATTAACTTGAAATTATTATAAGGGGGTTCAATTCCTTCCTCTCTTGATTTTATTGATCTTAAAAATTTTACTGATGGATCTATTGACTCTTTTATATAAATTGAGTCTTTAAGGGTAAGATAAGGTGGATAATATCCATATAATAATAGGTGTACATAGGCTGGTTCTTCAAAGGTGTGGTAGGGGGGAGGGCATCCATATAATCATTCAATGTTTGTTGAGGAAAATTCTGTGGCTACTACTTCACGTTTAGACACAAATGCTTCTCAAATAATAAATATTATTACAATAACTGCTGAAAGTGAAATTAGGGATCCAATTGAGGACAGAGTATTTCATAGAGCATATGCATCTGGGTAGTCTGAGTATCGTCGTGGTATTCCGGCTAGTCCTAAAAAGTGTTGGGGAAAAAAGGTCACATTAACTCCAATAAATATAATACCAAAATGAATTTTTGATCATGTTGGGTGGAGTGTAAACCCTGAAAATAGTGGAAATCAGTGTGCAAATCCGCTTATAATAGCAAAAACAGCGCCTATTGATAATACATAATGGAAGTGGGCTACTACATAGTAAGTATCGTGTAAAACAATATCTAAAGAAGAGTTAGCTAAAACAATTCCAGTTAAACCTCCAACTGTGAAGAGAAAAATAAATCCGAGGGCTCAAAGTATGGCTGCGTCTCATTTAATAGATCCTCCATACATAGTTGCTAATCAGCTAAATACTTTTACGCCAGTTGGAATTGCAATAATTATTGTAGCTGAGGTAAAATATGCTCGTGTGTCAATATTAAGATCAACTGTAAATATGTGATGGGCTCAAACAATAAAGCCTAAGAGGCCAATTGATATTATTGCTCAAACTATTCCTATATATCCAAATGGTTCTTTTTTAGATGAATAGTATATAATGATATGTGAAATTATACCAAACCCCGGTAAGATTAAAATATATACTTCAGGGTGTCCAAAAAATCAAAATAAGTGTTGATATAAAACAGGGTCTCCTCCGCCTGCAGGATCAAAGAATGTAGTATTAAGATTTCGGTCTGTAAGAAGTATTGTGATGCCAGCCGCTAGCACTGGTAAGGATAATAATAATAAAATAGCGGTAATTAAGACTGATCAAACAAATAAGGGTGTTTTATATTGTGATATTGATGGGGGTTTTATATTAATAGAAGTTGTAATAAAATTAATAGCGCCTAAAATAGATGAGACTCCTGCCAAATGTAGTGAAAAAATAGCTAGGTCTACAGAGGCCCCTGCATGGGCTAAATTTCCTGCTAGTGGAGGATATACAGTTCACCCTGTGCCTGCTCCGGCTTCAACTCCGGAAGAGGCAAGGAGTAGAAGAAATGAGGGAGGTAGAAGTCAAAAGCTTATATTATTTATTCGTGGGAAGGCCATGTCTGGGGCACCAATTATTAGTGGGAGTAGTCAGTTACCAAATCCGCCGATCATGACTGGTATTACTATAAAAAAAATTATAACAAAAGCATGGGCAGTAACAATTACATTATAAATTTGGTCATCGCCGAGTAAAGCACCAGGCTGGCTTAGTTCTGCTCGAATTAAAATACTTAAGGCTGTGCCCACTATACCGGCTCAGGTACCAAACATTAAGTAAAGGGTACCAATATCTTTATGATTTGTTGAATATAATCATCGAGTAATTATCACAGGTAAAATGGCCGAAAAAAGGTGCCGAGTTGTAGCCTCGGTTATAGAGGACACCCTCTTTTTACCAAGCCCTGTGGTGTATAGCATATAAGATTGCAAATCTTGAAGAGTAGATAGCTTCTGCCGGGGCTTCTCCCGCTTTTCCCTCCCCAACAAAGCGGGAGAAGTAGATTAAATCTTGATTTAGGGTATTTAGCTGTTAACTAAAAAATCGTAGGATAAAAACCTGCTAATCTAGTAAGGTTTTAACTTAATTAAAGTGTCTGGGTTGCATTCAGAATATGTAAGATAAAGTCTTACAAGTCTTTGGCAAAGATTAGAAGATTTTAACTTCTACTTAAGGCTTTGAAGGCTTTTAGTCTTGTTAGCTTAAATCTTTAAATTATACTTAATACTGATGGTGTAATTGGTAGAAGTATTGTTGAAATAATAATTATTGTTGATAAAATTTGGTTTGGTTTTGTTTTTAGTCATCATATAATTTTTGAGTTTATAGGGGTGGGGGGGGTGGTTAATGACACAGCATAAGAAAGGCGGATATAAAAAAATAGGCTTAATAAGGCTGATATTGCTGCTATTGAGGCTACAGTAATATTTTGTTTAACAATTTCTTCTAGGATTAATCATTTTGGTATAAACCCGGAAGTTGGTGGGAGTCCTCCAAGTGATATTAAAATAATTAATATTGTTGAGGTAATTGTTAGGTTTTTTGTTCATGAAGATGCTATTTTATTCATATTAGTGGATGAAAAATTTATTATTATTAAAAATATTGATGTTGTTATTAATAAATAAATAATTAGGTTTAGAGTTGTTAGAGTTGGAAAATATGATACTACAATAATTATTCATCCGAGGTGTGCAATGGAGGAATAGGCTATTATTTTTCGGAGTTGAAGTTGATTTAAGCCTCCTCACCCACCAACTAGTAATGATAATAGTCCTATAAATATGAATAGTGTCGTATTTATTTCTGAACTTAGTTGAATTATGAGTGTTATGGGTGCAATTTTTTGTCATGTTGAGAGAATTAGGCATGTTATTAAGTCTAGTCCTTGAATAATGTCTGGGAGTCATATGTGAAAAGGGGCGATTGCTAATTTAATTATTAGGGCTGTTGTTAATATTAATATTGGAATTTGTGTCTGTATATTAATAATTGTTCATTCTCCAGTTGATCAGGCATTTAATATTGTTGCAAATAATAGTAAAGCGGACGCTATTGATTGAATTAAAAAATATTTAGTGGCTGCTTCAGTTGATCGGGGGTGATGTATTTTTGATATAATTGGAATAATTGCTAGTGTATTAAGTTCTAACCCTATTCAGGCTAAAAATCAGTGACTGCTGGTTATGACAATAATTGTTCCTGTAGATAAACTAGATATTAATATTGATAGGGCATACGGACTTATTAATAAAAGAGGGAGTTTTAACCTACATTTTTAGGGTATGGGCCTAAAAGCTTATTTAGCTTATTTTATTAAAAAGTAGTGTAGTGGGTGCACTTGAAGTTTTGATCTTTAGGGGATAGGTTCAAGTCCTATTTTTTTAGGATATAAGAGGGTTTGAACTTCTATTATTACTCTATCAAAGTAAACCTTAGCTTTCGGGCATATATCCATAACATTGGAGGGATTCCTATTATTATAATTGGGAGGGAGAGGTGTAATATAGTTATTGCAATTGTAATTGGTAAAAAGTTTTTTCATACTAAATGTATTAGTTGATCATATCGAAATCGTGGATATGAAGCTCGGATTCATAAGGCTAAAATTGATAAAATGGAAGCTTTAATGATTAAGTTAATTGTTGATAATTCTGGATATAAATAATGTATTGTTGTCCCTAAAAAAAGGACTGTTGATAATACATTCATTATTAAAATATTTATATATTCTGATAAAAAAAATAAAGCAAATGGTCCTCCTGCATATTCTACGTTAAATCCTGAGACTAGTTCTGATTCTCCTTCGGCTAAATCAAAGGGGGCTCGGTTTGTTTCTGCTAAGGTGGAAATAAATCATATGCTTGCTAAAGGTCATGCTGGAATTAAAAATCATATTAACTCCTGAGTAATATTAAAATTAGATATTATAAAACCCCCGGTTATTAGAATTAGACATAATAAAATCAGTGCTAATGTAACTTCATATGAAATTGTCTGGGCAATTGCTCGTAGAGCTCCAATTAAAGCAAATTTGGAGTTTGATGCCCACCCTGAACCTAATATAGAATAAACAGTTAAGCTTGACAGAGCTAATATAAATAAAATTCCTAGGTTTAGGTTTGCAAGGGTGTTTGGTAGAGGTAAAGGTGCTCAAATTAATAAAGATAAAGTTAAGGATAATGTGGGTATTAATAAAAATATAATTTGTGAGGAGGCGATTGGGCGAATTGGCTCTTTAGTAA
>JASBQO010000100.1:153254-165272 GCA_030265035.1 Desmognathus wrighti
TGCTTGTAGCGCTTTAAAAAGCGCTACATTTGCGGCGCCGGCATTTCTGCCGGCACCTCCCTCCATTGGACTCCCCAATTAGGGGGAACCCCCTAGAGGGTTCCCCCAGGCGTGGAGGTAGCGCTTGGGGCGAAAAGCGCCCCATAGCGCCACCCTCCTTGGCGGCGGGGGGCGACAGCGCCCCCCGCTGGCCGAGGGCCGAAATGTGAAGGGTACCGTAACAGAAAGAGGAAATGGGGGAATTATAAACAAAAGGCTGGATACAGATTTTTATTTAGTTGCATTCCCCTCGTTTCACAGGCTCTTTGTGTCTGGCCGCAATGGCCTCTAAAAAGCTAAATTCTGAGGACTTGGATCAAATTGTGGCCATGTTTGCAAACCTGAAAACACAAATGGTCGCTGATCAAAAAACAATAAGAGAAGACATCTCTGTGGCCCAGCAAAAAATGAATGCAAAATTAACTGACTTGGGACATTCGCTGGGTGAAGTAAAAGCAAAGAAAGAGCAGATGCATTCGAGAGTTCAGGAATTGGAGGAGAGACGGTCAGTGGGAAGATCTTGAGACTAATATGGCATTGGGGCAGCAGAAACCATGTCTTTAAAAAGAAAAGTTCAGGAAGTGGAAGATCGCAATCGGTGGATCAACTTAAAATGGTTCGGGATCCCAGAGGGGGTGGAAGGGTCCGATCCTAAGCTTGCCCCTTCCTCCATAGTTGGTGTTTCAGAAATGTTTTCCAGAGGCCTCTGAGTGAGATTTAGATAAAGAAATTCATGAGGCACATAGAACTCCTTCCACCCAGTGGTGTGAAGATCTCAAAAAGCCCCCCGTCCATTTACTGTTGCCTGCGGCTACATCCTTCTGAGAGATGCAATCGCACAACACAACTGACTCGTGCGAATAGGGCCATGGGATCATTTTTTTCTTTACTTAACAAATTACTGTCTTTAATGCCTTGCGCATGCTTGACGGCAGTTTTATCTTAGCCTATCAAATAAATGTCTTTGTAGCTTCTTCATTTGTGCAGAGAGGGTTGCTCGGCTGCTTTTTACAAGTAATGGACAGGATACCGGTACAGCACTTTTTCAGTTGCATTTGCTGCCAGTATAAAAGCTGATTATTTTTCATATTATTTACATCATGCACTATGTATACTATTGGCAGGTTTTCTTTTGGAAAAATAACGAATGAAACAAATGTGTACCTGCCTGAGCTACCGTACTCTTCTGCTACCCTGCTTTTGTTAAACTATCATGACAGGTGTACAGGCTTCTGCAACACATGTCTTATGTAGGAAAAAGACACCTACTTTTTGGGGGGGAAACTAAAAATCCTTTCTACCAGCACTTAATTTCTTTCTTTATTTTCAGTGTGGGTGTACACAAAGATCTCCTGTAAGTGCCAGGTTTCCTCTGTCATGGTGATTGTATGCTCCACAAATCTGAAGTGTAAACTCAAACCTATTTAAGTTATCCTATATAAATTTCAGGTTTTGATGTTGGTTATAAAAACAGCAGCAAATTGCAAATGTGAAAACAATATTTCATTAGTTCTGTCTAGATTGGAAACTCTGTGTGAAAATGAGGACATGCACCTAGACCACACATTTTTCCAATGTGCATAAAAGGTGTTTGATACCACTGACTATGAACACCGCTTCTGGCTTACAGGGGCTCAATCCCACCATACACTACTTTGCTTCTTATAATAGGCAGCAAAAAACTGCCTATATGTTGTGCTTTTAATTTTTTCAAAAATAAAACCATTTCTGAAATAATGATAAAAATGTTTATCTTGTGTGCTGCGGGTGGTTATGCAAATGAGGCAATAGCTACTGTGAATGTTCTTTCCTGCTTGTCGTGTCACTTGAATTTGATGTGCTGATTTTTAGACTACTGGAGGGACAATGTCGTCATTCTAGAAATCAGCCAATCAAACTGAAGTCACATGACAAGCAGGAAAGAACATTCACAGCAGCCCTTGCCTCATTTGCATAACCAATCGTAGCACACATTTTTTTCATTGTGAGAAATTCTATCATTTCTGAAAAAAATTAAAAGTAAAAGATATGGACAGTTTTATGTTGCCTATTATATGAAGTAAAGTAGTATATAGCACGATTGGGTCCCTTTAAGTGAACCTAGTTTTAATCTTGTTTCTATAAGTTGCTTGTAAAGAAGAATGTTCTGTTTGAATATATGTAAGATATACAGTGTCTTTATACTTGGATAATTTTGTGGCATCAATTTATTTTTGATATTCCCTTCAACTAGTTTAATTTGTTTTTAGACAGCTTCTAAATGATATTGTTCTATTCCGCAGACAAATGCGTACTCAACAAATAAGCTTTCTTTGTTTTACAGTTGACTGGAAAATTGATAGAAATGGAGAAGTCATGATATGAGCTGTGGATTTTATTATGTGGAGGAATATAAAGCTGCTTTAAAGTTCTTGTTAAGACCTGTATGGCTTCTACAATGCTCGTAGTCAACTGGAATTAACAAAGTGATAATAATAATTCTACACATGCGATTCTTCATCAATAATCTCATATTGGAGCAATATTGGAATAAAATATCAACTCTCAGAATAGTCATGGGAATTGAAAGCTTCTTAAATGCAAATAAAATGTCAAAGGCGACCAAGCAATTATTATTTGGAACATTTCTGTTAGAAAGAGCAGTGTGTTATATAATAACGCATAGGGAAAGGCCTTGTCATTAACTGTGTGAGAAAACAATCCGCTTTCGAGGACATTTGATATTGGATTAGAAAAGAGAAAAACCTTGTCTGTGCTTTAAGTGTAAACAAATCTTAGACCTGGTAGATTTTCTGGCTCAACATGTGATAACGAAAACTGTACAAAAATCCTAATGAGTGTAGCAAGTTGCAGAACGTCTTCAGTCTGAGAACTCTTGGGACTTGTGAGACCATGCCACAGATACATTTGGTATTATTGGATACCTGAAAAGCTTTCTTGTGAAAATGAGTCTCACTGCACTTGAGAATCCAAACACAAAAGAAAAACTATATGCATGCAATCAGTGTCAGAACAGATTTAGTCGCAAAGAGCATCTGAAGCAGCATGAAAGAACACACACAAAACGTTTCCAATGCACTGAATGTCAAAAATGGTACAGTTCGAAACACTATCTGACAATACATGAGCGAGCACATAGAGGACAGAAACCTTATCACTGCCCTGAGTGCAAGAAAGGCTTCAATGGTAAAACCAGTCTGATTCTCCATAAGAGAATTCACACAGGGCTAAAACCTTATCGCTGTACTGAATGTCAAAAATGCTTCACTGGGAAATCCCAACTTATTATACACGAGAGAACACACACCGGACAAAAACCCTATCAATGCACCAAATGTCTAAAGCGGTTTACTCAAAGGGGCCATCTAATACAGCATGAGAGAACACACACAGGACAACAGCCATGTCAGGGCACTGAGTTTCAGAAATGCTCTACTTCTAAAACAAATGTGGCTCTGCATAAGGGAACACACACAGGAGATAAACCGTCTCCGTGTGATAAAAGTTTTACACTGGGCGAGGAGTCGTGTGATAATGGAGGTCAAAGACACAGTAAAATTAAATGTGAGATTGAACCGCAAATGATCCGAGATGCATTGGTGATGAGAGAGACTTTTACAGGACCATTACCAAGGAAATTGCCAGCTGTTGTCGCTGAACCCTCTGTTTCAAGTCTCTACGCCTTAATTCGTCAAGGCCAGCAACACTTGGCAGAAACTTTAAAGAACTCTCAGATATCCAACAATCAGCATTTTCAAGAAGTCAAAGCTTCAATCGGGCAATTGGGCAAGAGAATGGATGAAATGGGTGCTCAGGTGGACAATGTTATCAAGCAGATTGAAGAAATCGACCAAAAAGTGGAGCTGAATAATGCACAACTCAAGACAATGTGGGCAAGGGTTGAGACTCTGGAAACAAGGCTCAATGATGCTTAGAATTGGAATTTGAGGGTTAATCTGAGGTTGTTTGGGACACAAGGCGGAGGACCCTCGAGGGCACATTTTGAAACTTCTAAGAAGAGTATTTCCAGAAACCAAGGAATGAGATTTAGATCATGAGATTCTTCATGTGCATTGATATCCATCCAAACCATTCGGGTCCAGATTCCCACCAACCATTCTGAATTCATTTTGAGAAATTTTAGCTCTCTTCGCCCAATAACCCAAGGATCTCAAAAGGTATTTTTACCAAGGAAGATATAGGCAGGGAATCCACAGATTGTAGATGCAAGTTACGGCCCTTTTTTAAAAAATTTAACTGCAGTAATGGGCAGGGTATATCTTCTGGATCTGGCCAAACTGAAAATAATCATATCTGGTCAGGTGGTCTTTTGTAACGCTGTAAGTGAAGTTGAAGATCTGCTGATCAAACATCAGGAAAAGGGCAGAGAGTGACTGATAACAAAAGCAAAGGCAGAACCCAAGAATGGGTGGAAGTAAAAAAAAGATAAACAATGGGACAAACAAAAGAACCAGATGAAGGAAATAGAAAGTTGGAAATTAATATACAAGACATGTATAATATTGGGTCAGAGGGTGAAGAGGGACGGGTCAAGGAGAGTGGGATGCTTGAGACTGGAGGGAGGATGGGGGATGGGATGTGCGATATGTGGTCACTGTAAATGAGATTGTCTGTCTTAAGCACGCCAAGGGTGGTATACTGGCTATTGCAGCCAGTATAGGTGATGGAGCGAGTGAGGGAGGGCTACCATATGCTTTGATAATGGTATGCGGATCAAGGTTAGTAAAAAAAAATGTCCGCCCTAAGCTGTCTCACATATATATTGCAACTAGATTTGGGTTTCTCGGGTCATTCAGCACACTGACACTCCACATAATTTTTGGAACCGTTGGACCTTGTAATATTAAACTCGCCGTCACTCTCTTTTCTTTTTGTCAGATGCTGAAATTCAGTTTGCCTCCAAGAGACTCATCTCACTGTGCCGGATACTGTACAGAGTTTCGTGTATCGGGTGATTCCACAGCAGCATCAGTTCAAAGGAGTGGCAATTTTGTTTTTTAACAAAAAATGTAACATATTGCACACAAAGGCTGACTCCAATGGGCAATAAATAATAAATGTTGTTACAGTTCAAACTGAGATCATGTTTTTGTACGGGCTGAATTCAGATAAACCAAACTTTTCAGCTAGAGCTCAAGTTGGAGCTTGCTCTGTGGCTTTCCTACTTTCCTCCTTTATGAAGAAAAGTAGGAGAGCCATTTGTAGACGGCAGGTTCTTTTTTGAATAAAGATAATAAATTGTTGGACTCTTTTGTAGATGCAGGAGGAGGCAATTGTGGTGTCAAACTGGAATGGCCTATTGTCTGAGTTTAAAAATGATGACTTGAAGACAGTTGCAACTGTACAGTTGGTTGGCATTGTCAGGCCATTAATAAGAGGGAACAAAATGGCTGATTGAGTACATGGCTAGATGTACAATAACTGCCAGCTGTAGACTACAACAGTATAAGATGTTGTTTGATATGTATTTTACAACTTTCAAGATTCGGTTTCAATGAAGCAAGGGGAAAGATGTATGTTGGAGATGAGGTGCTGGTAAGGGAGGTACATTACATGTTTGCCACATGCTCAAAATTGAATAAGTGTCTAAAGGTTTTTCAGTTTTTCTCCAAAGTTGAGATAAATCTAATGTTTAGAGTTGTTTATCTATTATTGAGAATCAAAATAGCTGATTTAGAGTGATGAAAGACACCTTTACTATTAAGGGAAATCATTATTGGGAGGCTGGAAATTGGTAGGCTATGGTGCAATCCCAAATCCCCTAATCCCCAACCACCTGAATATTCAAGTTCATACCAAGAGCTAGTCCATATTTACTAAATGGAGGGAAGGATCTATGCTATTAATCCTTGGGATTGGCAGACAAAGGGGTTTTAGGACCTTCCTTGTGTATATTTAAATGTGTGACTGACTCAGTAAGCAATGGTTTGACAAAATGGCATTACTTGCAATTCATCTTGGGTCATGTTTAAGGACTGCCCAGGAGGACTCTTGTTATTTCGTTATTTTTATCTTGGCTATACTTTTTGTTTTGAATGATCTTGTTAACTCAACTTTAATTTCTTAGTTCTAGTTTCTAACTTGAACTTATTTTTGCTTTTGATTGTCAAGATTGAGCATTATTTTGTTGGTCTTCCCATTCGATTTTGTTGGCTACATGTTAAATTGTTTGTTCGATCCTGACCAATCAAGTTAACCAAAGTGTTGGCTGTGTTGCCACACACTCTGCTGCACTCCGCTCCGCCTGCTGCCTGCCCGTTGTACCTGCCGTGCTCCTGGGCAGTTCTTGAGGTCATAGTGACCCTCTGGCTGTATATTTAGCGCTTTAAAAAAAAAGACAAATATTCTTTTCAAATTTCTTTTTCAAATTTTTTTTAAAGTCTCCATAATTATCTTCCCCACCTAACTAGCTTCTGCTAAGCTTCTTGTAGATTTTCAGAGGCTCCTTGCCCTCCGTTGGCTTCGTTCTGCGCTAGTTTTTCCAGGCCCCGCCCACTGTGGGTGTGGTCACAGTCCGGCCGCCATCTTAAAACCCCCAGTAGGTAAGCGAAACGTCAGCAAAGTGTTGGCTGTTTTAGCAGCGTTACTGCGGACTAGGACTATTTTTATTTATTTATTTATTTCACTGTTTTATAAAGCAATTTGTGCAACCAGCATTAAACTGCTAAAAACACACACAATAAAAACAAGTAACAAAAACAGATGGGGGAGGGGTGCTGATGAACCCAAGTCATTTCATCCAGTCTCGGTTAAAATCACCCTTGGGGTGGATATGGAGCCATTGCTCATGTCCTTATGCTTATTTTCCGCTGCCATTCTAATATGCTCTAGGTTGTTCCTCCTGGGTAGAGGCGGGGAGGTGACTCCACTGTTTGTATGGCAGAACCAGTGGAGCCAGTTGTAACAAAATGGCTTGTCTTATATGCCGGCCGTACTGTAGGTGGCCCTGAAGGAATGGACGTTCTCGTCTTCTTAATGCTGTTCAACTTGCAGTCCCCTTTTCCTACTCTTGGATCTGTTGCAACCTTCTGTCCTTTGTGAACCTGAAGACCTTCTGTAGTACCCGAGGATCTTGCTTCTTCCCGTAACAAGTGATGTTTAATAGCACTTTTAAAGATGGATAGTGACTTGACCGCTCTCACCTCCAATGGTAGCATATTCCACAGCCCAGCTCCTTTGCTAGCAATGGAAACTCCACCTTTCTTTGTTTTTTTGTACTTTGCTGGCAACCGGTGTAGTGCGTGCAGGCCTCTTCTATTACGCACACTCCTGGGTTTGTTGATCCAAGTGTGTGAATAAATAGGCCCTGATTGTTGGATCCCTTTCCAGAGCCAACTGCAAATCTTAACCGTGATCTGCTCTTGGATCGTCAGTTATCCTAGTTTGCTACACCAGGGGCTGATATGATCTCTTCTGCTCAGACCAAATAGCATCCTGATGGCCCGGTTCTGCACTTTTTGAATCGCGTGAATGGTCTTCTTTCTGGCCCCTAAAAGGAAGGCCAGGCCATAGGCTAGTCGTGAACCCACCAAGGCTTGATAGACAGCCTTTTTTTTGTTTCAGATCCAGGAGGGGGAAAATCCTGGCCAAGGCGTTAAGTTGATGGTGACATGCTTTAATTGTGGTGGCTGCGTGGGCACTCCCATCCAGATGGTGACTGATTGTAATGCCGAGATCTCTGGTCTTCTCTGTGGGCATTGGTAATTTACCCCATGACTCTGGCCAGGGTATGGTAGCTGGTAATTCCGACCTGGACCCCTGGTTAGTAGGAGCTTGGTCTTAGAGTTATTGAGGCAGAGCATGTTTTGCCTCATCCAGTCCTCTAATAGCACCAGGCAGGGTACCAGACGTTCCCGTTCCTCGGCTGAGTCATGCAGATCGACCAAGATCTGTGTATCATCCGCTTACATCTGGAACTGCAGCCCAGACCTCTCCAGCAGGGATGCGAGAGGGCGGAGATAGATATTATGGGGGCGAGGGAGGACCCATGGGGGACACCATGCAGAATCCCGATTTCCGACGAGCATGTGTCTCCCCATTTCACTGACTGGACCCTATTGGTTAAAAAAGACTCCAGCCAGTTAAGGGCCATCCCTATCACTCCTGCCACCTCTCCCAAAGCCCCAGCAGGATGGCATGGTCCACGGTATCAAATGCCGCGGATAAGTCCAGCAGAACTAGTAAAGCAGGGTGACTGTTGTCCGCGCACCACAGGAGTTGTTCACGTATGTCCGCGGTGGCCAGCTCTATTCCCCTACCTGGTCTGAAACCTGACAGGCGGTCATGCAGTATGTTGTTATCTTCTAGATGCCTCTGGATTTGTTGCGTTACGATTGATCCGTAATCCTGGGTAGAAGCCGCAGTTGTGTCACCGGACGAAGATTCGTCAGATCTTCGATTGAAATACCAGGTTTCTTTGGTAGTGGGGTTACCACTCCCTTTTTCCATGAGGCGGGGACTTGGCCTGATCTAAGGCTACTATTTACCAAATTGGTGATGTCAGGCAACAAGTCAGCCAGCAGCGATTTTATTATGGGGGTGGGAAGCAGATCCAGTGTTGAAGAAGCTGGCCCCAGTCTCTTGATGAAATCCATGACTTCCTGTTCAGAAACTTCCTGGAATTTGGCTAGGGCTTGAGTTTTTTTCTGACTGATGTTAAGGCTAGCATGCTTCTCGTTGATGGATGGAGAGGGTGATTCTGGGTTGAACATACCCCAACTGTTGCTTTCTAACATGGCCTTAGGCAGTTTGCTGTTTATTGGCATTTCTTCAAATTTCTTCCTTATTTTCACTACTTTGTCAGAGAAATATTTCGCGACTATTTCACAGAAAGTAAAAGGATCCATGGGGACACAGGTCTCTGGTTCTGGTTATCCTTTTAGTACCTTGATGATGTTAAATAAGGCTTTAGTTGCGTTAGTCGCCCTTGTAATTCATGCTTGAATGAAACTACACTTGTTCTTCTTGATGGCCCACTTGTAGTATCTTTGATGTTTAAGATAACTGTCCAGATCACGTCTTAGGTGGGATTTTTGCCATACTCTTTGGAGGCTGTGCTTCTCATCTGTCTTAACTCCTCTGAGAACCATTTGTTTCTGATTTGGTGTGGGGGATGTTTTCTAATGAATTGCCATGGTCAGAGATTATTGCGCACAAGAGTTAATTTAGTACGTAGAATGGCATCTAGCGCCGATGTAGGCAGGTTTGTGCGGGAGCACGGTATCCAGAAATCTTCTGAAGTCATATTTTTAAAGTTCCTTCTCCGTATTCGCTCAATGGGCTTCTGCTCTCTTAAGGTTGCTGTTTTCTCTTTACCCCAGTCCGTGAAACCTACGGACAACAAGTGATGATCAACCCAGGGGACCGGGACCACCTCTCTGAATGTGAATTCGATATTATGTTACCACTATGCTTGGTCCTGTCGTTAGCAGTTGGCAGAGAGCTTAGATACAGATAGGCGGACTCAGAGACCACAGAGACATCGGTTATCGTTATGTGCGCATGTACGGCACGTTTATTATAGTAATAAAATCATATACATACAGAACAATTACACCCAGACGATTATATACATTAGCAGCAATGCGGGTCAACCTATCTCTACACCTATGCTACACCCCGCTAGGAAGAAGACGATGCGTGTGTGTCTCGCCCTCAGCGCTACAGCCCTACGTGTGTGTGCGTTAGCAACTCACCTAGTTATGGTCTTTGTCGTTTCTCGGGGACAGCCTTCGGTCACCCGCAGGGATTGCGGACACTGGGTCCTTCGTCTCGGACCCAAGTTGCGTCTGGTCTGGTCAGGTCTAGTCTGGTTTGGTGGTTGGCAGGCGGGGCTGCTCCCAACCCCCTGGAATCTCAGACTTCGTGCGCACTGGCGTGCACCTGTCTGGTGACGATCCAGCACAGCCTTCGTGGTGCTGGTCGGGGCAATTCATCTCACCCGTGTCAGGGGTGAGCTTCCAGTCTGCCCGGGGTAAGTCCGCCTTGCCTCAGATGTGCGTGCCCGGGATCTTCGGTCAGCCCGGGTCACCTGTCCTTCTTGTCTGTCGGAGTGGGAGGATGAGAGTGAGCCCCCACCGTTGGGCCGCTACCTGGGTTATAGTTTCGGTTCGCTCTTTGCAACATTGGGGTCACGGGGCCTTTGTGGTCATGGAAATTCACCACAGATCGTTGTTAGGAAAATTACTAGCCTGGGTGCTACCAGCGGGCACGGGGCGAGCCGCTGCCACCCCTCGTCCTGATTGGTTCCCGCACAGGGCCTGTCTCAGGCTTCCCTCGGAAGGAGATAGTGGAAATATGTGTAAGAATTGTGTCCCCCAACCACTGTGTTTCCTGCATGGATATCCGATTCGGTTATTTTGTTAGTTTACATTAGTGCACGCGCGCTCGCAGTTAGTCAGCTGGACATCCATGACAGGTTTTTGCACAGTGCTGTGTGTCAGTGGTTTTCAAGATGGCGTTTGTGTTGCTCAGTGGCTCCAATAGGCCTCACATAGCCCAGTTCGAGCTTTCTCTGCTCTAGCAGCAACAAAGCTTAGATATTGATCTCAAAGCACTGATTTATATTGACAGTGAGGCGCTGATCTGGAGTTCTGTACTGATTATGAATCCCTGATCCAGAGCTCCCTGTTGGCAATGAGGCGGTGACCCAGAACTCCATGCTTGTGCATCACGTCAAAATGAGAGGGACGTGATTATCCAAGACTGTGATATGGCGCTTTAATGGCTTTAATGCTTTGATCTATAACTAACTATATGTTTTACACAGTAGGAGTCCAATTTGTTGTTTCTGATTGGTTCAGAGTCGATGTTGTAAGACGCCCATAGACAGAGCTGCCCTCATCACATGCTCCCATTTTTAGAGGACCAGCAGCTTCCAGTTGTAACATACTCTGTAATGCATCCTTGCATCTGGTGACGGAGTGCCCAGTTTTGCGCAGCCCAGCAAGCACTTGATCACCACCATCTTTCACATTTGTAATTATTTAATTTGTATATTTTTGAGTGTTTTATATACTTTTGTGCATTAAATTGCAATAAAGTTTTATTTATTAACAAAATACAGGCAGGAAAAAAAGAAAAATAGAAAGAAAGAAGGAAGAAATGAATGAAAACAAAAGAAGAATAAAAAACGGCCAAGTGTCCCTTGAATTTTCCAGATGATTTAGTTAAAAAACGCTGCAGGTTATTTACTGGGGTCAGGTTTCTTTGGGCGCCGGAAATAGACAGGCGCGCGCAGTCGATACACAAATCCCCCCTGTTTATCTGTCTTAATCTTGCAGTCAGTTAGTGAGCATTCTTTCCCGCCAGATTACCCAAGAGGACTGTAATTGGAATCCTTTGTCATTCAAATGGTGGCAGGCGAAGAAGAATAGGCGGAGAGGGGGGAAAGAAAGGCAGGCGTTTGATTAACAATGGATGCTGCTGCTGCTAATTCAGACAGAATGCTCAGCAAAACATTTTTAGAAAATTCATCAAACTTCGGAACATTTCGATTGGGCCCTCTCCCGCTACGTCCGCCCAGCACTCAACAAGTCCATTTTACCTTTTTTTAAATTGTTAAATTATTTTCATATTGACATAAAGATGACTTTATTATGAACCAGCATCGTATGACGTGTTTTCATTCGAAGCCCAGGTACTTAGGCCAACATAGCCGAGTTTGTATTTGTTAGTTGCGTACCCAAATGTGTCTTAAAGACATTTTCAGGCACACATGACTGCCTTGATGCTGGAATGCTGGTCTCACTCCCTATGAGGTTATTTACTGTCCTCGCCTCCCATGATAAACATGCTGTTTTCACTCCCCGTGCACAGCCTCAGAATCTTCACCACTATGTTACCACGGTGGTGCCAATTGCATAGTTTTAGCTATCAATTGCTCACTGCTACAGCGCTAAAGTACCTGACCCAATCCCAATGGTGCATTGTTTAATGATTGCTATTATGATACCACAA
>JASBQO010000119.1:0-22037 GCA_030265035.1 Desmognathus wrighti
TTGTTGAGCCTAGTTTTCTGTGAGAAAATGTCGTCCCCCGCCCATGGCTTCAAGCAGTGTCGGAAGTGCCACGGGACGATGTCAGTCACTGATTTCCATCGTCGATGTCTGTGGTGCCTCTGCATCGACCATTCCATCGATGACTGCCTTGATTGCCAGGCTATGAAGCCAAAGACCCTGTGGGAGTGTCAGGCCAAGTTGGCCGGAGTGTTGCGAGAGGGGTAAGTCTTTGACTCCCCGTAGTGATGCGGCATCTTGAGGTCAGTCCCAGGGACCCAGAGGTACTGCTAGGACCTCAAAGCAAAAGCCGGCTCCTCAATGTCCCTCGGGGGCCTCGCCTCAGCGGTCACCTCAGGGCTCTCCTCAGAGGGACTCGGTGGAGTCGTTGAGGCGTTGGCACCTGACATCGGGCGACCACTCAGGCTCGACCTCCTCCCACTTTCACACAAGGACTTGGGAGCCTCGGCATTCTGGGTCTTCAGTGTCCACCTCCACCTCCCGGTATGCCCACTCCCACTCCCCTCGACGTTGATCTTCAACATCGAGGGGCCCCAAGGTTCTATGTTGACCCCGATCATCTCCTTCTTGCCGGTCGGACTCTCGACCCCCACAGGTTGATCCTCCGCCCCAGGCATCCCCCTGCTTCTCCCAGTGTGTTGTCTGTAGAGCAGGTAGGTAGGAAGCTCCAGAGGCTCCTTAGGTGCCTTCCTCCCTCATTGCTCCCACGGGCTACACCGGCTGCCAGTGCACCGGATCTTTTTAGTCAGGGAGCAACCCCCATTTCCTTGGTGCTGGCGACCTCAGTCCTGGGTCTGCACGGGGACCCCTGACCCTTGGGGTCGGGTGGGGCTGACACTAGAGTAGTACCCCCGGGTACTACTCTAGTACCCGGGCAGTAGTACCCGGGTACCCGCCGGGTACTACTCTAGTACCCGGGCAGTAGTACCCGCCGGGTACTACTCTAGTACATTGGACAGAGACCCTGCGACCAGGGTCTCTGCCCAGGTGTCCACAGGGGTTACCTTTGTGGACACCATCCTGGGGTACACCCCTGCAAGGCCAGGGCAGAGTCCAGCTCAGACCCCAGGTACCACAGTTCCTCGCGCCCCTCGGTGTCTGGTTCTGTTGGGGCTCTCTCTGATGCACTATGGACTAGGGACATCCTAGAGGACTCGGAAAGTGAGGGAGTGGGAGGTTGGTCACAACACCGTGCCCATGCACTATCTAAACAAAAGAGGAGGAGTGGGTGCTTCCAGCTCTGCCGAGAAGCACTCCTTCTCTGGGAATGGGCCATCCTGCACAAAATTCATCTCCAGGCTGCTCACCTGGCCGAGGAGGAGAACGTTGAGGCAGACACTCTGAGTCGCCTCTCCTTGGTCTCCCACAAGTGGGAGCTCCATCAGGAGGTTCTTCTTTCCATCTTCCACGCTTGGGGCACGGCACAAGTCGACCTCTTCGTGGCTACGGACAACAGAAAGTGTTGTCTGTTCTGCACCAGAATGTACCCTCTAATAGGTGAACTCGGAGATGCAGTCACAATACCTTGGTATTTCAAAACTTGTGTACACGTTTCCCCCTCTACCCTTCATCGGAGAGATGGTGGCACTCCTCAAAATGTACAGGTGCCAGATGATTTTGATAGCACCAGACTGGCCCCGGCGAGTCTGGTACTCAGAACTGCTGGAACCCAGTGTGACAACTCCTAACAGACTGCCCCATCGGGCGGACCTGCTCTCGCAGCCGGCGGGTCAGGTGCTTCATCCAGACTCAGACAGCCTCAAGCTGCATGCCTGGCTTCTGAAAGGGTGAGATATAGCCACTGGGATCTAACCGAAGATGTCCTGGAAGTCGTTATGGCTGCTTGCAGACCCTCAAAACAGTTCTTGAAAGGACTTGTAAATATGTTTCCTCCCAGGCCCCCATCCTTTGAGTCCTGGGATTTAAGTTTAGTTCTGTCTGTGTTACAGGGTATATCCTTTGAACCCTTACATTATACTGATCTACAGTTACTGTCTTGGAAAACAATTTTTCTAATAGCCATTACTTCTGCTCGCCGCATTGGTGAGCTGCAGGCTCTCTCAGTTGATTATACCAAAATTGAAACCAAGGAAGTTATTTTGAAAACCAAACTTTTTTTTTCTTCCCAAAGTTGTGTCCCCTTTTCATTTGTCACAATCTATTGTTCTGCCTGTGTTCTATCCTCTGCCCCACCCAGGGCATGAGGAGAAGAGGCTTCACTGGCTTCACTGCCTTTGTCCCAGAAGGGCGCTTATTTACTACATCTTGCGCTCTTCAGAGCACAGGTATGACCACCAACTCTTTGTAGGCTACAAAGGCAAAAGGAAAGGGAAGTCAGTTTCAAAGCAAACCTTTTCCAGGTGGGTGGTTTGTCTCATCAGAAAACGCTATGAGATCGCAAATAAGACTCCTCCCAAGGTGATCAGAGCACACTCTACCCAAGGTGCATCAGTCACCACTGCCTTCTTCGGTGGTGTTCCCCTAGAGAAAATCTGTCAGGCTGCAACCTGATTATCTGTTCTAACTTTTGCAAGACATTACAATCTAGATACTATTGCAAGGGATCATGCCTTATTTGGCAGCTCTTTTTCCCACTCATGAAAACACTGGAATAGGTGTTCTTGTTTTTCTGTATATACACTAATATTGTAGATATTGTACATAAAGAAGCTGACATTTACACCACAGCAACAGAACACTGCTTTGGGAATGGCTCATGAGGAGGATTCTGTAAACCCAATATCCATTAGAAGAACTAGTTACGTCCCTTCGGGTAACGTTGGTTCTAATGGATAGTAGGGGGTTTCCAGAATCCTCATCATCCCTCCCAACCTCCCCTTACAAATTATCACCTTCCCAACTGTGTAAATATATACACCATTGTTGTATATAATATTTTTTATTTTCTAAACTCTATTGCGACCATAATTAGTTTCTTCCCTGCGTCTGGCACTGTGTGTAAGGAACTGATGTAGGGGGTCACTGCTGGTGCCTATATAGAAGATGGGATGAGGATGCCATCTACCAGCGCCCGATGTCGGCTGCAGTCTATCGACATTGATTTCATGCACCTTCATCAGACCCCGGAAGAGGGGGCTCTGAAACGTTTTCAGCTCTCCGATGGAACCAGTGAGACCACGTGGTTCATGATGAAGATTCTGGAAAACCCCTACTGTCCATCAGAACCAACGTTACCCAAAGGTACATAACTAGTTCATCAGCACCATAGTCTTGATATTTATGTGGTGGTCATGAATATTTATTTGGACACAAATTAATTTCAAGAAGAGCTCGTCTGCTGATTGCAGTGCCTGAAGGATGAACTACAATGAAACTGACCTGACAGGGACCAGAGACCAGGGACAAGTGTCACAGGTGTCCCACCTCCACAATCATAAAGAGTGGCCTGTGTATCGGGCAGTCCGTAAACAGAGCTATTGCTGGGTGTCTATATTCTCTGCACACTGGGTTTAATACCTGATGGGAAAACTAGAAAGGCACCATTTGGTGAAACACACTGAAGAGCATCTGATGATTGCAGTGCCTGGAGGATGAGGTTGGCGCAACTGAGATGGACTTACCTGTTGGGGAACAGGTGGGTGTCCTACCCAAGTTTGTTTTCAGTACAGTACACATATGAGAATATTTTGACCATGCACCATCTTACGCAATCACAAGCTACGTGATCAAATTGTGCCTGCAGAGGAAAATTGTAGGATCAAGCAAAAGTACTGTTTTCCTTTTTCCGTTCCTTTGTGGTCCTTATGAGATCAAAGCATCATAATGCGGGGTCAAAAAGCCAAGACCCTAGATCTCAAGGAGATGGTTTCTGAGCTAATTTTAGTTTGTTACAACTTTTCCATAAAGTAGCTACCCTAAGGAAAATATCATCTGAGGACTTCAAAGGCTTATTTTTTTCCTAAAGATGAGGAAGTGTCAGTAAATGTTATGGGAGCCTCCTTTTATATCCAGTGCATAGTGGACCTGATACTCAAAGAACAGACTACATTGCAGAGGTTTGGCATTGACATTATTGAAGGAGTAGGAGTAAAGAATCTGACGTGCTTAATGAATTGGTCTATGAAAATGCTCCATCGACTAAAGAGGACAATATACCCCCAATCCTGCTGCCGATAAAGCAAAGAACAAGCAAGATTATGATGGGGACAAAAATGTTATTGCCCGATAACCAACAGGTTTTCGGGTCATTGGTATATCAAGAGGGCAGTAAGTGGTGAAGGAACAAGGAGGAGGTGGCAAAGATGTTTGGTGTCTCGTTTTCACGATACGACCTCATGGAAAGGAGGCAAGTATTTTATTTTAAAGGAGATTCTGGGTATCCAGAATGATAACAAGACAGAGCTGCTAATGTTGGGAACTGGGTGATGCCTACATAAACTTGACCCTGAGTGCAAACCATTTAAGATTGCAGACTATCTTATCCCAGTGGCATCCGATGTAAAGAACTTGGGAGTCTACTTGGACTCCCAATTGACAAGGCAGAATCACACGCTGCATCTGTGCTCTTCTTGCGCGTACACAATCAAGCTGCTGCGGCAGATCAGACCCTATTTGTCTTTGAAAAATAGGTCTCTGCTCGCGTGCACTCTGTTGAACTACAGGCCGGACTCTAATAATGGCCTACTGGCTGGTATATCGGAAGCCAACCTGACTATATTGCAGATAATTCAGAATGGTGCCATGAGAGCTGTGTATGGCTTAGGGAAACGTAACCACATCACGGCAGCCAGAGAGGCCCTGCAGTGGCTGCCAGTATGGCGGAGGATTAATCATAAGCTACTGACACTGACGCATAAGTGTCCTTCGGGTAATGCCCCCAGTACCTCTCTAATTGTGTAAGACCAGCCTCCGTCAGAAGAGTTCTACATTTGAACGGCAAGAATAAACTGGACCAATCCTGTTTTAAACTACAACGATATACAGGTAAATCGTTTAGTGTTCCATTAGTATTGAACAAATTGCCACTACCCCTGAGAACCATTGTCAAGCTACCAGAGTTTAAGAGGGTGCTGAAAACCCATCTAGTTGAGCAAAGAGACCAATTCTCCTTTTTAACTTATTCTTTTCAGTCTGCTGACCCTGTATTTTGAACTTGGGTTTGAATTGTTTGATGATTTAGATACTGTGTGTTCGGTTTGTGTGTCATGTATGCTATGAGTGTGCTCTGAGGCCTATGGGCGTGTAGCACATAAAAACAATAAATAATGATGATAATAATCTCATCTTGTTATCAAAGTTATATTTTCGTTTGCCACATTTTGAATGGTTTTTTTTGTATTTCTCATGAGTGTATGTTGACAGCATTTTTGTTGACATGCACTAGCAGGGAATTCATTTATTTTGACAGGAAATAATATTTTTCAAATGGCACAGACTGAAAGATAGGCAATTTTCTTTACATTCAATTATATTTTTGGTAGGGATTTGTGCACTCAACAATATTGCTTGTCAAGATGATTGCACTCGGCCAAAAATACGAGCTCTGTAAAAAACAGTCAGTCATTTATGTGGAATGTAGTTAGTACTCGACATTTAGTGCTTCTATGACAAGACGTAAAACTTTGATTCTGTACAGGAGGATGTTCTATTCAATTGTGAGTATTCTTAGCCCAGAGTCAGCCTGTGATAGGAAGCCAGTCTGCATGCATGGCACTTTTTAGAACATTGTACTAGTACGAGTAGATTGAACCATTTGGGACTTTTTAATAAGCATCAGTTTGCAAGAAGCTTGGTCCTTAACATCTCTGTGGGTGAACCGTTATAGTTCCTATATTCAGCAAGCAAAGAAATCCAATAAGGGCCAAAATAAGGGTGGCCCTGCTTTTATGGAAACACTACCACATAATTGGACAGTAGGGGGGTATCTTTTTGCTACCTGAGTGGTACCTGTGATAAGGGGTCAAATGTAGTCAGTCATTTTGGAGGCAGAGAGTTAGTTTGGCTTATCCATCTATACTTCAAGCCCTCACTTCTACATACGAATTCTGAATTAGCAGACTCAGCCCCACAAATGATTGGGAAGATCTCAGAGGATTTCCAGGATGATTATATACGTATCATGGAGGATTTTAACTGTTGGTTATTGTCAGATACAGTGTTTGATGAAGAAAAACTCCAAGGGTTGGATCTACCGGAAATGAATATAAAATCATCAGAAATGGCGCAAGAACCTGAATGGTGAGTATCCTGGGGAACTAGGCTTTGAATGGCCGAACCCCATTGCACTTTTCAGCAATTATACTTTGTTTTGTAGGATGTTAAAATCCACATCTCTCTATATATAAAGAGCCCGTATCTGGCCTTGTCTGAGGCCAAAAACACTGCCACCTGGTGGTCAGGAAGCAAATTTCACTCGTGCCAGTTGGGCAAAGCTGAACCGGAATGGGTGCAATCATCAGGCTTCTACCCGTCAGATGAAGGGTTGCTTCGCTAGTTAGATTATATTTTCATACAAGTTTTTAACTGGTAAAGTATCACTCAGTTGAAAATTTTAAAAAAGAGGCAAAAATAGAGGAGAAAAATAGCTGTACAAAGGGGTAAGAAAGGTAGTGGAGGAATACATTTGCAGATTTTTACAGTATCTCTTTTGGATCTGATAGCTCTTGGACGAGTTTGAGGGTAGAGTAACTGTAGGGGATGTGCCTTCAGCCTTTATGAGTAATCTAGGGGTAAAAAAAGTCTGCATAATTATAATAAAAAAACTCCTGACAGAATTGATTTATAAAGAATTTAGCGGACAGACCACAGCTATGCAAGGATGGTTTGAGAAGCAATGTTTTAGTTTAAAGCAAAGGTTCCATAGACCATTGAGGGAAGGGTGGAAACAAAGAGCAATACGAAAGATTTGTCCATTTAAAAACCAAAATAAGGCTCAGTTGAGGAATAAGAAGAATGAATTCTACACGCCACAATGGGAGAATTTATTGGATTGGAAATAAGGAAAATGTCTATCCCTGTGTTATGACTACCATGCAGGAGCAATGGATACTACTGATAATACTGACCGATACAAACAATCTTTTTCTGACCCTTAGTCTGGTATTCGCCGTCATTAGCTGCTTTTACCCAATGTCGGCACCTCCACTTGGTAAAAATGAGCATCTTATGGAGGTCTTTTTTCCTTACATTACAAAGACGGCCACTTCAAAAAGAAAATAATGTTCTGATAATACCCCAGAGGTACAAAAATTGCATTTCCCTTGTCTTTTTACTCAGTTATTGCATGTTCTTGTTTTATCAGTTAGATCACCATGACAACTCTTCTGCCTATCCTGTTTATGTCACAGTCAGTGATGATTCCATCCCTGATTCTTCCATTTCTAGTGATGAGACCCTAGATCCTTTGGGTGAATCTATGCATAACTCATGACATATTCACCAACAAAATTCCACAGAATGCTTCTCCTCTCCCCGCATATCCGATAATTGGATTAGCTACACTCCAGATAAGTATGTTAAAGCTCACCTCAGATCACAAAGGCCCTTCCCTCATTCTCTTCTGAAATAGCTGTAACTCTTGATCATAATCCGAATATGTAGCAATTAATTTGTAAAAATGTGTATTTTTAAAGTTTTTACTAATAATAGAAAAACACCACCAGACATAAAAGAGCAAGCACTTAAGAGCAGAAACCCTAATCTTGTGTCTTTTTGGTGGCCATGCCCATGTGACTGATGTCTACCAATACACTTGTCATAGCAAATATTTTTGAAAGTAACTGAAACCACCAGAAACTATACTTTTTATGGGACTGGAAAAAAGATAAACCTCTAAATGCAGAGATTTTAGTAATTTTTGAAAGCACCTATAAACACTGGAAAATAAGCACTTGAATTCGCTAACCATAACCACCTAAAGCATGAAACCATAAAATAGACCTCTAATACTCCTCTTATCTGTTTACTCAGCTGGAAGCCGGACTCTCTCGACTTAGCCACATATACCATTCTCCAATATAAGCACCTGGTGGTCTACTACGCTTTCCCCCCAGTTTTCTATAAATACATAAGTATTTCTTCAAGTGCTGAATCAGCAGATAGGCATAAAACCGATGACCTATTTCTGCCAAACTCAACCCTTGTTTTCAGTTCTTCTATGGATTTTCCAGTTCATCAGTGCTTTCCTCATCCCTTATCAGAGCTATCGAATCTCTCTCATCCACTAGGTTTTGAGAACTCTAAACTTCTAATTTCAGGTCTAGATTGCCCCTGCTGGGCCTTTCTGAAAAAGCAACTTCTGAGATCAAGGAATCCTGGACCCTAGACACAACTAGTAAAATTCTTCTGTATGTTTTGTCTGGGATCACTGGTGTCTGGAATAACACTTGGACCCCCACTTGAGCAGTTGTTCACCTTCTAAATGTTCTTACTTTCCATTGCCAATAAAACAAGGCACGCAGAAACATAAATATTTACTGCTCTACCATTTTAGCTTATAATGACCCTTTTGAAGGCTCCCCTATTGGAGAACATGGCCTGGTTTCTCAAGTTCTTTGCCTTTCAATTTTTCCTTTATGATGATAGTCTATCCTCTTTAGTTTAGAATTTTCTTCAGCCCTGGCCTGACAATCACCAACCTTTCTCTTTAGTCCCTATCTACCAAATCATCTATGCTCCTTTGTCACATTTCATGGACAGTGGAAGAGTTTCAGGTATTAATGTTTCATTTTTCTAATACCAAGGCAAATTAAATGGGTTCCTCTTCTATAATTAATTTCCCTGAACCTTTGTGTTGTTTAATGTCTCAAACACAACGAGTGCTTCCATCCTTTTGCATTCATTTGATCTTTTCATTACCACGAGCCCTCATTTCCCAGTTTCTTCTGCCACTATCACCTGATGAATAAAATGTTTCATGTGAGAAATGGGTATGCATAAGCACTCTCAATTTTGCAGCCCATTTTCCAGGAATGCAATCTATTGTATACCTATTGAACATGCAGGCTGTTCTCCAGTTCAGTTGCAAAAATATGAGCCTATGTGGTTATAGATCCAATGTTGTGAAAAGTAAACAGATTTAATAAAGACACAACACTGGCTTTCCTTCTGCCTTTTCAGTGTCCAGCTCTTCCTCTTTCCTGTTTTTAAATCAATTCTGGTGCATGCTTATGTCCTCTGCAGGGCACTTCACTCTGTTTTTCAGTGGCTGTAGTTTACCATTTTCTTTTTTCACTCATTTGAATTGCTCATCATTGTCCAGCAACTTTCTACCTAAGGTCTTGTTTATTTTTGTCTTTACCCTATCTAAATATATTTCTGTTTCATATATTTGTCAATTACAACTGTCATTATTATTGAATTTTATACTGTATCAATTGTTGTATGTACAGTGCTTAGATGCAAGCGTTGGATTAATTCAATTCACTAAAATAAAATGCAGAAGTGGCATTATCCTATTCAGTTGACTAGAAGAGCCCCACCTATCATGTGCAATACTGGATAAGCCATTAGAATGTCAGAAAGTACCACCATGTAATCTAAGACCATGTGATCTCCCACGAATGGCAAAAAAGTGACTACAGCCAGCATAAAAAGACCATTTTGTTTGCCTTTTTCATATTTCTGGGGCTGTTTGATGAGAGTAATTTTTTTTAGGTATTCTATAGTAACATATTTTCAACCAATCTTTTTCTTTCATAATTAGTATATGAAACAACTTGAGCTCCTTCTTTGCTTCAAAATCCCCCTCTTCCCCTCAAGTGTACCTTTCGTTTTCTGTTAGTTGATGAATCTGTCCAAATACAGATGACACATGCGGCTGTGGGTGCAGGCGGTAGTTTTCGCAGGATTTCTGCAACTTCACGAGTTTTGCAATGACTTCATACTCCTGCAGGGGTTCAAGTGATAAGAAAATGTAGGAATACACCAATTGTTGATTTACATCTGTCTTATCATGCAGAGTATCTATGTATTTCCGCACACATTTGTGAAGTATGTTAATGTCCATTATGGGTTACAGTGGATTAACCAGAGGCACACATTCACAATTACACAACACTTAGATGCTTATACAGAAGAACTCATGGGATTCTACATTCTGCAGACAATGTTGCCTAAACCTAACACCTTACACCTTTTGTTTGAGGAAAACAGTCAATTGATAGCTGTAGTGGGATAAAACAATGTTTAATTGGAAGCTTTCAAAGAAGCAGATGGCCCCTTTGTTAGGTGAAAATGACACAGGGGTGAGTACAAATGTATTAAGATATCAAACTTTTCTCACTTGAAGGTAGTTAATCCCTGCCATAGCAACTTCATAGATATAAATGATGAATTAACTCATTGCTATTTTAATGAAGAATTTCTAAAGCACTAACAGAGAGATAGAATATATATTAAATGGCGGCTAGAGAGAATGTAATCCACTGTTATATTTCTTGGTAAAGTATGCTTTTCTTTGCAAGCAAGTACTTCGGAAGCTTTTGAATTATAAGGGCATATACACAATTCAAAAATAATAGCATGCCTCTTCAATCTATGCTTCCGTTGTCCAGATCAGTACATTTTGTTTGTGTATATGCCATGTAACTATTTGAACGTGGCTTGTTATGTTTTATGATTCCATATGTAGACACGCACATAAACAGATGTGATGTGAGTGTGTCAGACATTGGACATCACATTTCTGTTACCTACAATTTATATGTTGATACTGAGGTAATGAATGAAAAAGCTAGCTTTTATTAAATAATTACATATATAATCTAAATGGTCATTCTGCCAATTTGTCTCTTGCATCACTAGTCCACTGGTAGACCACTGGCAAAATGTCTTGCTTTAGGAGACAGTGTACCAGGTGGGGAACCCACACAATAGTGGGTGTCATGCACGGCATGCTTTTCTTCTAGTTTGACTTTGTGCTTGAGCGCAATAATGTCAGAAGTTCTTACAATATTCATTTAGCACTTTCTTTGGACATTCACATCACAGTTGCCCTCACACTCATGTAAGTCTCTCATTTCTAGCTTCCTTCTCACTTTACTAATGGTACACTTCTCTCTTGGCTGGCTGGAGGAAGTGCATCACGTGCTGTTTGTGCCACAGTGGGGCATGCTGAGGATTCAGGGAAGTGCATGAGCCGGCTTGCAGCCATTGCTCACGTGCTACATCTTCAGGAAACCGACCGAGCAGGTCGCATTTTTCAACCTGCTACTGAGTCACTCAAGCCGCTCACCAGGACCCAGATTCTCCAACCCCGTCCTTGAACACCCACTTGCAGTGGTTACTGTGGTGACCCTACCTCTCCTCTTTCACAAGGGCTTGGCAGGTAAGCGCCAGTTCAGCTCTGCCCCAGGAGGCTGGACCTTCCTATTCCCCCACACATCGCCCACTCCACCCACTGTGCAGTCTGCCTTGGCCGCATCACCAGCCTCGAACCACATGTGACTTCTCCTCTTGGAGCCACACTCTCACTGCTGCTGCTGTATCCTTTTACTGTTATCGAAATTACACTAGGGAACCCCCAGATATTTAGAGGTGTATTCTGGGAATATAGTTGCACAATACAAGTGACACCTCACCACTATGTTATCTAAACCAAAGACTCACAGGAAACCACAATTGATTGAGTGAAAAATATATATTCTTTTTATTAATGTGTTAATAGAAAAAGGTTAAAAGAGTATCATTTTTTGTTCTCTCATTCCTTCATTCATACACGTCATACAAAACATTATCATGTAATAAATACACATATATATTTTCTTCTGTCCTTTCTATACCGTATCTAAATTCATTATACAGTAATATTCTTATAAAGCTTCTTTTTCAAATGTTGTACAGAAATTTTTGTTAACGTCAATCTGTGTTATGTCCAACATGGCCTGTACTGATTCGGCGCTGTAGAGAAATCAATATTTCACTCCCATCAGGGACAATCATGTGTTTCCTAGTGGCTTATTGTCAGAAGTACATAAGCACTTTGTGAGGAAACCAGGTGACTAATCTTCTTTCTGGCGTATTAAAAAATTACACCACATTTTTCTTTTGAAAAAGAAGCTTTATAAGAATATTACTTTATACGCACTGTATAATGAATTTAGATACGGTATATTAAGACCAGAAGAAAATATATATGTGAATTTATTACATGATAATGTTTTGTATGACATGAGTATGTATGTGTATGAATAAAGGAATGTGGTTTCCTGTGAGTCTTTGGTATCCTTTTACTGGGCAGGGGTTAAAGCAGAGGGGGGTTGGATAGGACAAGGTGGGTACAGTGGTGCATAACATGCGTTCTTAAGATTTCGGAGTGGGGGTTATTACACAGCAGAAATAAGAATTTAACAGGTGATTTACCCTCACAATAATTGTTAGGACTTTTCCTTAATAATTCCCAAGTATCCCTACCTTCAACAAAAGCAGCTCTTAGGTTTGCCTGGCCCACTACAGGTTTAGGTGAGTGGGTGGATGTGGAGTCTAATTTAAAATCCAATTTTTATTTTATATTTCAAGTGTAAGTTTTTGGGAGTTGCTCCTCTGTGTTTTCAGATCGCATCGCTCTGCTCAAGACAATACCCCTACAACACCACATCCTTGGCCTTCCGCAGAGAGTAGCAGCACCGGCCTGCTTTACTTTAGTTGAAGCGGGCTGTCACAGTTTTTAGCTTCAGGTTGCCGTGCCCTGTGAGTCAGGTAAAGTCTAACTCATTACACATGGGTTCCCTGGACGTTCTGTCCATCACCCAGCCCATTGAGTGCATAGTTTGCCAGGGGAGAGGTAGCGCAGTACCATTGTGTCCACTTCTGTAGGAATTCTGGGGAAGCCCAGTACCTGCCAACCAAGCATGTCGGGCTTTGCCAAAGAGCCAACACCTGCAGGCTCAATTTCTGTGTTACTTTTTGTTGTTGTTTTAATTTCATTTATTTTCACAGGCAGGCCTTGCCGGTGGCCTGGTAGTACTCCCCCCAGCGGTATGCATAATGCAGTGCATGACCACTGCCCCGTCAAATGGTCCTTCCAGTGGTAGGACCACAGTTTTGCCGCTAAATCAAATTGTCTTAAAACTGCAGACCTGTGGTTGGCACCAACCAGCAGTGCAGTTATTAATAAACTCAAACACATAAAATGTAAAATTGTATCATGCTCGAATAATCTCTGTCGAAATGCATAACCTGTTGTTTCAGATGCATTTAAATCTTAGAACAAACTACTATTTAAACAACCCTTTATGGACACTGTGGCCCTGATTACGAGTTGGGTGGTAAATGAAAACCGTCTGTAAAACTGTTTTATAGACAGAAAACCATTTGTAAAACAGTTTTACAGACAGTTTTACAGACGGTTTTCATTTACCACCCAACTCGTAATCAAGGCCTATGTATATACATACAGCTTGCAAGGCACAGCAGTTCCTACACTGGGGTCAGAGAGGGACCACCCTTTTTAACTTCAATCTGGTATTTCTGCCAGCACATAATTAAAATTAGCCTAAATAATAGCCCTGGACCATTATTTGCCCAATGGCAGAATTTCTTTTTTTTGTAAAATGTACCCAGGTACACACGAGTGTATTTTCTGATGCATATAAATAATTCCCCTAGAATCTCATATAATGAGGCCCACCGTCCTCTGGTGGGAAGTGGGGAAATCCTAACCTGATCTAGAATATTCTGCCCAGGTGGCAGAAAAACTGCTTCAACACCAAGTCTACCCTCTCTAGGGTCCTATGGCATTGCCCCACAGTGTAGAATCTGCCAGGGGTTGGACAACAATTCTACTGCCCCGGTGTAATACCCCAAACATGCATAGAGGGCAAAATCCTAAAAAAAATGTTCAGGCGTACTGTGGGAAACCTGGGATGGCCAAGCATGCTTTGTTGGCTGGTGCTGGGCTACCTCAGAAGTGTCCAAGCTGTGGGCAAAATGGAACTCTGCCACCGCTCCCATGGCAGACCTACCCTCCCATGGGAGAGATGTCACTCGCCTCTTCAATGACAGTGTAGATTGGAGAGGCCACCACCATAGTAGGCGTGGTTGCCCTCCCATAATATTGGTGGCCACTCCTAGCAGGACTGCCAATTCTTCCACCTGCAGTGCTGCCCCCGGTGGACACATTTCTAAACAGGCAGACTGGCCACAATCCAGGTGGTTGATGCTCCATAAGAAAATGCAGTGGAAACTTTGCTTCTTCACACCCTACATGAGGCCCCAAGATGAAGCAACAAACCTTGTATCGTGCTTTTCATTTCATGATCCCCACCTCAGAACTAACTCTAAAACCTATAACGCTTCTTGAAATATGTTTGGAAAATGCATTTTAAAAAATATTGTATACATTTATCAAAAAACATGTTTTGGTGGTGGTGACATTACCCCTGAAAATTTTCAATTAATTTATTGTCAATCAATAAAAAAGCCTATTGCATGTCATCTATACCAAAGGTCATGGAATGCAATTTCCTTTTGGATGATCGGGGATCAATGTTGGGTCAAAGAGCTTGTGACGTCACATCCACTAGCATTAACGTTTTGGAAAATTGATATCTCTGGTTAGATTGGGGTTTTTTTCACATGAAATTACTGAATCCCTGATGGAGACAGACAGACAGACACACACACACACACCTCGCGTGTGATATGAAAGCTTACCTTTCTCCTCTTGTAGAAGTTGATGCACCCATTCTGTAAATACAATAACATACAACAGAGCATGAATATAGTGCATACATCAGCTGAAATTACATTATGACACTATAATATTAGTTTTGTTGCAGTGTGATTGATTGGTTCTTTACAAATATTTTATTGAATAACAAATTAAATGAATAAAATGTTCCTGCCTCCTGGAAGCTGCTCAGAAAGAATAAGGGGTAAACTATTAACTGGGAGAATAGGCAAGGTAAGGTTTGCCATGAGTAAAGGGGTGTAATCTGTACACGGAGAAAGAGCCTCTGAATATCAGAAGAATTGTGTACGAGATCTGGCTAAAGGAGTAGAATGCTGGTTTGAGAATTATCAGCCCAGATTATGAACTGTACTAAGAGAATGGGGGTTTGTGCAGGTGCCCAGGAAAATGGGGGTACAAGATGACGTTATGATTAAGGCGATCAAGGAATACACCCATTTTAATATCCCTACAGCAGATAGGGACCCTGGCTCCGCATCTTAAAGGCCTTTGTAATTCAAAGTATTGTTTTTAAGTCAAACCCCATGTTTTGAATATAGTGTGCATTAATTGTGACTTTTGCTAGGAAAGGCCAATCCAGATAAGGGCAATGTGTTTTTTGTGTGGCTCGAGTGGCATTATTTTAAAATCAGGCATTAATGACCTAATATAGTCTTGCAACAATGTTGATTTACTTTATTCCAAATTCCTTGGTACAGAAATCACAAAATACCATTAATTCATGTTTATAGATACCAACCAAAGAGCTCTGTTAGTTAAATAGGTAATTTTATAATGTATGCTTCTATAGCGTACATTTTCTCATTGTTATCCCAGTGGCCTTATTTGGCAATCTTTGTGTTTGTATTCAGTTACTAGCAAAAGACCTTAGCCCTTAGTCCACTTCAACTTTTCCTTTTACGCTAAAATGCTAACAAATTCAGGATTCTGACCAGATGGACCTTTACAGGTCCCCACCCCTTTATCCCACCAAGTGATCTGAAGTAGTCATACCCACCTCATAGATATCTTTATGAGCCGTATCCAGCATCAAAAGGTCGGTCAAGTACATTCCAATAAAGGGCACTGTGCCTTGATCAGGTCTCTGAAAGTAGACGACAGTTTACTTTTACTCAGCATCTGTTAACCTCTCTCAGCCATTAATTCCTATCTACTTTTCTATGGGATGGACCAGTGAGTTCTCTGGGGATCACTGTTATTTACTTCCATAAATAGTCCTTCACAAAACACATTCTCACACTTGATCATTTGTGAACTAGAGGAATGCAGAATCTCCCACAATCAGAGCCCGAGTCACATCCATTCACTGAATTGATGCAGGGTTTCTTTGCTGCACAAGTGTCTGCCAACTCCTACAAGGAACCCAGACACTGTCATACTCTGACTGGCTACTAAATGTTACGACTTGACCTGTGTCTACATTTTCCAGTACCACCACTAATATTGCAATGGAACAGCCCTTTTGCTACTACTGCACTGTGTCTTCCATGTCCTGAAGTCCCCTTTCAGAGGTTGTAGTGGCCTTGCCTAGCTTAGGAATATGAGTATTTATCTAACACACCATCTTACATGAGTAGGCCTACTGTGTACACGTTCCCTCTAGTGTCTAAGCTCAATACCATGCAAAGTGAGACTGAGCAACCCAATGTAGCAAACAGGGAGGTGAAAGGACAAAGATGTCTACAACAGCCCTGAGAAGGCCACTGTACTCACATCAGTCATGATCTTGCGGATCTTCTTGCAGTTATTGTTCTCTGTAATGATGTCTGAGAGCTCATTAAATGTTGTCATTCTGCTCCTAAATTGAGGAAGAAAGAAGGAAATGATGAACGCGCACACCCCTTAACCTTTACTCAGATATTTGGACACTCTAAGGATAACTAAAAATACACTTCCCATGTATTTCATGTGTGTAAAATGGTCTCTGTATAATTTCAGACAACAACGTACTGCTATTTGATGTGCCATCAGGTTAAAATGATAGCTTGGCTGCATGGCCACCTCTGCCTTGTACAAAGAAGAGAAGATCAGTGTGTGTGCAGCAAAATACAGACTAAGGGCCTCATTCAGAGTCTGGCGGACCACATGGCCTGCCTCAATCCGCCAGCGGTCAGGTTTTCCCCTCAGAAGGCAGGCAACCCGCTCATTTTCACATGGCTTCGCCAGCGGAAAAGCGGGGCACCACCGATATGGGGTTGCGCCTGCTAATTTCAACATAGGCAGCTGCCTATGTGAGGCACCTTTGGCAGACGCGGTGCACCCACGATGATCGAGGTGGCAATGACCACTTCAATGATGGCATGGAGGCGCTCAGGGCCAGCCAAGCACATGCAGTTATCGTGTTCTGGGCTGTCCCTGAGTCCCCCATGCCTTCATCCATGTAAAATATTTGAAGCACTAGCTGCTTCAATGATTTTATTTCCTGCCCACCCCCTCTTCTCTCTGCTGTCCCCTGTGGGAGAGCAAATGCACAGGAATGCAGTGAGCCCCACCAAAGGGCCATAACATTGGCCCTATGGCAGAGCCTCTCTGTCGTGTGTCCACTGTCCTGCAGGGGACAGCAGACAGGCAAAATCAGTGGACAAATAGTTTGCTGTGACCTGTGATGGGGCGGTTCTCCCACCCGCACAATGTGGGCAGGAGAACCGCCCTTTTATAAATGAGGTCATACGGGCCTAATTCACATAGAGTCGAGCATCCAGGCAAACGGGGGCACGATGCCTTGCGGTGCATCAAATGGCAGCGTACCCTCCAGTTCATAGGAAATTGCCCCATTAAGAACTCAGATTCTGATGAAGCCCAAAAAGGGCATATGAAATTGACCTTTTAACAGCACAGATTCAGACCCTTCAGCAAAAGGTTAACAGAAATTACCCTATTTAGGGCACGGGATCAGGTGATGGAGAGCAGAGTTTGACCTAACAATATATAACATAAATAATATATAATACAATAACAATACAATACTTTCTCCCCAGTGGTAACATATAAATGCTTACTAGCAAATGTCCTACCAAAATTCAGGGTGGCTGGTCACATATATTGTTAATTGTGTCCTTGATTTGTTGGATTTCAGAATTTTTGGAGCACCTGATTTGCTCATTATTTGTAAAACATCTCTTGCCCTGGGATGCTCACATTTTTGCGGTATCTCTCTGGCAACTCCCTCTTGCATCAGTAATTGCGAGCATCTCTATGGCTGATACCCCTTTGCTGCCATTTGCCATCTCCTATCGAGCATCAAGAAGCTAATTTATTTGCACATATGGAAAAGTGAGCAAATACCATTTGCACTGTTTTTGAATGTACCATTGGAAATGCTTCTGCTCGTTTGTGAAATGTTCTAGTGAATCTCAGGATTTGCTCAGTTTTTCTTATTTGCATGTGCGTGAATCGGGCCCCAAGTATGCCACATCAGAATTGTCTGTAGCATGGAGCCGACCTATAGACCCCAAAGGAGACATAGGGAGCAGTGCGGTAAAGCTCAGAATACTCTGCACATAGTACAGCGCTGCACATACTGTGCTTAACAGAGGTAGGCTGTGTGCTAGGAGGTGTATCACAGTTCACTTCAAATCCATCAGGCAGCTTTAATGTCATGAATAGTAAACTAAAATGATTTACCATTGAGAGTCTTATTTGATTAAGGTCTGTTTCGAGAGTCCTTGTGTTGCTTCCCACACTGAGATTCCTGCAGGCCAGACTTTTATGTTTTTTCCCCACATTCTTTTATTTTTGCAAGTCATCTAATAATACAGCTTTTCAATGCTTGATTTTCTGCCCCGACTGCAGCAATTGTGTGGTGTCACTGACTTTTTTCACAATCTACTTGGGGGACTGTGCAAACAATCAAAGCCACATTACGAAATGGTTGCATCCAGGGAAGAAAATCAAGCATTGAAAAGCTGTATTTTTAGATGACTTGGAAAAAATAGAACAAGAGGAATTGCATTCAGGCAGCTAAGAACTTTTAAGATTAAAAATGAAAATGGTGGGGTGAACTGTCTCTTTAACATTTCTGGAAGTCCCTTTGCTCTGTCTGCCCCGACTAGATCAAATTTTTTCTGCCTGCATGGGTGACATGTTGCTTTTGGTCGAGGTTGAATAGTGAAGAGTGTTCTGAGCAGCATGGGTGTTTGCTAGTACCCAAACCCTGTCATCGGGTCCCTCTGCTCCCACCTAGTTAGGTGGGAAGCACTTGTTGGGATTTCCTTCTTTTGAATCCCTTGAGTTGTGAAATGAGCAGAGCTCAATGGCTGCTGAACAAACAGTGCCTTTGATGGTTATGGATACAAATTGATAATAGTGGTATACCTTGGGGCTATAGATTTCTCCATCCAAGGTGGAGGAGGAAGGTCTCTGCTGGTTACAGTAGATGAGATGCCTAGTTGGAGGAACGGGAAAAAGAAATCGCTGAATGGGGTTCCTGGTTGAATGCGGGGGAGTAGAGTATTAGAGACAAGAGGCCTGGTTGTGTAGGTGTGAAGTGAGGTTCCCAGAGCAAGAGGACTAAGAGACAGGACTTAGGCCAAGGGTTTGTCCATGTATGAAAAATTACAATGAGGATTCCCATGTTAGCAGTCTCCTTTTGACTACAAGTTTTATAACAGAGAAGTAGGGAGAGCCCGGATCATGCCCTGCAAAGCAAGATCTGTGTACATGGCAGTATAGGTTATCCCTGAGAAAGACACATTACATGTCTTTTTTTTTTTCCATTATTCAGTTGGCAATAGTGAAATGAAGAAGGCTGATCACTCCCAGTTCCCAGTGTGTTGATGGGAATGGGTGGCAGGTCCATTCAGCTGATATCGCAGTGGAGAAATTATATGTGGGCAGTCATTTCCCCAAACCACACTGTATGACAGCTGTCTAAAGGTGTGAGTTCTAATAGGAAGATAGGGTCCAGGTAGTGCAGCTTAAAGGGGGTTTTGGCTATCTCCTTAGCTTTGAAATTTATCAAGGAACATGCCTTTCAGGAAATTAATTAAGACTTGGCTATTGGCTAACAGCACCTCACTCCCTTTGCTTCGCTTTGACTGCTTGATCTGGTTCTTGGCTCTAAATGTTAGTCCCGTCTTGTTTGGATGTCGTCTTGCCCTTGCGTCTTTGTGTTTGTGCCCAGATGCCTGCGGGTTTTGGTGCATTACAAATAAAAAAATAAAATATAAAATAAAAAATAAGAAGACACTGCATTGAACTGCATTTAAAGATTGAAAACCTACGTTTTCGTGCTTGTGTCTAGAACTATGTTTTGCAACTATTGTATCTGATCTTGCAACTTCATACCTTTGGCAGGGATCATTCTGGATACCTCTAGCCACCTATTACATCCATATTATCACCACCAACTCAACTGTGTATTCTCTTTCAGCTGGTGTGTACTTGGGACAAAGCCTTTCAGCCAGGCTCATTCTAAATCACATTTTTCCTAGCTATTTCAATTACAGTGACCTCTAGGGGCTCTGTATTGTTCATCTAGTTTGTGCCATCTCCCAACAATCAAAATCTGTCACTTGTGCTCAGATCAAGAAATGCAACAGGGGGAAAGAAAAACAATTAGCAGGCCCCAGATTACACATCCTGCACAGTATCAGACTGGTCCACATCCTCTGCAGTTCCAAAGGGGGCTGATGATACACTTCTT
Organism: Desmognathus wrighti; assembly: GCA_030265035.1. Lineage (NCBI taxonomy): Eukaryota > Metazoa > Chordata > Amphibia > Caudata > Plethodontidae > Desmognathus > Desmognathus wrighti. The sequence continues at coordinate 20,313 of JASBQO010000119.1, forward strand.
CCAAGAAAATCCCAGAGATTGCAGACTAAAGAATCCTTCTTTCACTGACATGAACGTGGCTACCCCCATCCACTAATCCACTCAAATTACCTCATTCAGACACACTGTTTCCTCACATTGTATAATGGTATGTTGCTAACAGATATGTTTTAACTAATTAGAAGGCAAAACATTCATGCATACATACTAGCATATCTGTTTATTATCCCAAAGGCATAATATAATCATTTATTACAGTTTGGATATTGATTAGATGTCTGGCCATAAAAGTGTAGGTTTTTACTCCATAACACATATAACTATGACAAGAAGCAGATCATCCACTCACGTTTTCACTGCAGCCCAGGTCCTTTTCAGCCGATATATTGGGCAGGATTGAAGCGCTGCCATGATGGCTTTCAGGGACGATATATTATGTAGATCCAGGCACTTCTATAAAAGAGAGAGAAAAGGCAGTCAGGGCTGTAGCGTCCAGAGATCCGGGTCCATATGCAGAAGCGTCAGAGTGTCGGATGCCAAGGTCTTGCTTCATATCTTAAGGAGTAAGGTGCAGATAACCTGCTTCGTATACTATACAATCAGGTACAGTAGGTACAGATTTATATACTAAAGAGTTGAGTGAAGGATGCAATAGAGGTAGAGCTCCAACATCATATACTAAAGAGTGGGGTGCAGAGCTATAACATCTGATACTGTACCGGGCAGTACAGAGATTCAGCATTCTATACTGAAGGTTAGTGTACAGAGCTCTATCTTTATATACTGTAGACATGTTCACTCCTACCATTAGGCCTATAGGGGGTAATCTGGGGCACCAGCAAGAACATCTGCCAAAATCCTACACAGGGCACATACATGGCTGAAAAATATAGTTGAATCTGGGGCATTTATTTCTTGGGCTGGCCCAGTCCCTAGAGCCAGGTGTAAAGCTCCTTCTTTACACCTCGCGCTACAGACCGGGCCAGCCCAAGACAAAACATTCATGGGGCTGATCTATGGTTTAATACAGTTAACAGTGGGGCTCTGGCCTCTGATTTCATAAAGGGAAGAGCAAGGCAAAGGCCCCATGTTCATACACTGTATAATGGAGTGCAGAGATACAGCTTCATGTTCTTAAAAGGAGGGTGCAGAGCTGCAACTTTGTATACTAAATATCATGATTCACATCTCCAGTTGCATATGCTGAGTAATAGAGAGGGTACAGAGTTCCACATTCTTACATTAATTATGAAAAAGCATACTGCATGTGCTGCGATAACTTTAGAAAACATTGCACAATGTGGTTGTTGCTTTGTCAAGGTACGAGATATGTGATCAAAGCTTCCAGTGTTACAAATATAACAGTAAGGAACTGGAGCCAGTTAAGTGGGTTTTCTACATCATAAATGTTATCTAACACAAGTTTATAGAGCACATTTTCCCTAACTTTTGTGTTCCTGTTGTTGTGTCATTCTGCCTTCCAGGAAGCACAATTTGTAATGAGAATGTATTTACTTTTACTTTACTTTAATGAATGTATTAACGTGCCACACGCCCCTGGGCCTCAGGGCACAGACAGAAACTAAGGACAAACAAACAAACAAGTAGAGCAGGAAGGAGACCAGAACAGGGGCTAGGGCGACCAGGATCCGGTAAAGTAGTGGGTCTTCACAGCTCGTTTAAAAGAGTCTAGCAAAGGGATTCTTTGGATATACACGGGCAGGTCATTCCAGAGACGGGGGCAGG
>JASBQO010000120.1:0-16524 GCA_030265035.1 Desmognathus wrighti
ACCTTCGTGAAGAGCTTGCTTTATTCAAGACTTTGTTTACGGATTCATTAAAGCTTCGCTCTCCATCGTGAGGATCCACCTCTATCGATATTATACTGCAGTTCACTGATAAATCAACACATACGGGTCGGAATGTGGCATCAGGAACATCTTCAATTGCTATAATGGGCTGAGAGTTCTCAAGGTCCTCTATAGGATTCACACCCTTATGAGAACCAGTAGCTGTATCAATATCTATAGAAGAGTGAACCATTACGCTTATCACTGTAGTCGTCAGAGGTTTACCTTGGGACTCCGCTTGTTGTGCTTCAGCGTTTGTTATAACATTTAATACAGGCACAGACTCTGGCTGGGAGTCCGATTTGCTATTTTTAACTGTATATACATCTATTAAGCGCTGAGTCGGTAAGGGTGTACTACTTTTAATATGATCAGCAGCTGGTTTAGCTTTGTTTTGTTGACGTGTAGTAGGCATGCTTAATGTTTACTCAGTCACACAATAACCGACTAGATTCAAGTTGGAAAGGCGTTTCAAGAGAGAAGCAGCAATATAAGAGCAGATATAAAAATCTGTAAAATTTAAAAAGTCTCTAGAATGTTCCTATATTTATGGTAAAAAAAGTAAGCAAATTGATTGTATTCAATGTCGATAAAAAATAGAGTGAGACCAGGACGCTTCAATGGCAATACGCCGACCGAGTCACTCAAAGCGCTGCATCACGTGCCAAACCGCAGACTCAATGCAAGGGTACTAACAAAGTAGAGCAAGCAGCGAGCATATTATAAATATATACTTCACTCCTCTTTTCATTCGTATTCCAGTAGACAGATCATTAAAATGTAAGTTGGGTCGGAGGTATAAAAACTGCAGTCAAAGTAATCAAATGAGAGGACAGCCACGCTTGCCCTGCCCTTAAGGAACAGGGGGGTGGTAACAATAAAATAAACAGTACCTCAGTGAGCGCTACTGCGTGGCCGGAGTCGGCCTAAGACAGAGCAGTAAGGACTCTGCTCGACTCTGCGCTGCTCCCCGCTACGCTAACCGCTTTTCCTCTCTGCAATTTGTACTTGCTTTAGGATGGTGCTTCAGCGCCACTTCCGGCTTCGGGCTCCTTGTTGCACGGACCTCTGGGAATTGTAGTCCCAGCGTCACCAGGGCGTCCACACACTGTCGCGGTCGGCCAGCGGCTCCTCGCACGCCTGTGGGCCCCAACAGCCCACGGCGCTGCCCACAGATGGAAGGGCAGACGGGGGAGGAACAAGCCGTGTGGCCCAAACGTGGACCACTTCCTCCACACACCGAGGAGCCCACCGGCACCAGCGCCAGCAGCAGGTATGAAATGGGGTGTGGTGGTGAGGTTAAGCCATTGAAGTTAAGCTGTTGAAGGTCAATGGCGGTGGCTAGGTGCAGAGACGGCCTAAGACGGAGCAGTAAGGACTCTGCTCGACTCCGCGCTGCTCCCGCTTACATCCATCAATTGTTGACTTTACTTATAGAGGTGCTGGCAAAGGCAAGCAAGTGGCCAAAGCCTCTATTGTCTCTGGGTGGTGTCCTGTATCACAGAGTGCTACAAAACCAGGGGACATGACATCTCCCGAGGGCTGCCCACACACGCTGTTAGTGCAAAGGCAGCCTCCGTACTCCTTGATGGCACCTGCAAGGCGGCAACATGGGCTGCTCCCCATGCCATCTGTAATTACTGCTCCCTTGCTGTGAGGTCAAGAGTGGATGTACAGTTTGGCCAGATGGTTCTGGGGAATCGTTTGTTTACGCTGTTGTCTCTGTTCTCATGGTGCCACCACCCTTCACAATGCATTACTTTGCATTTCTCTCAACCATGGGAGAAAGGGTACGGGACGTAGGCGAAAGAACATGTTACACAAAGGTTCTCCTAGTCCATAGTATACTTTCCCCCATGCGTCCCACCCTCCATCCCTGCTAATAAGTGCCAAGCTTTCTCGCCCAGCACTGGCAGAAAAAGGGGGACTGAGGTGAGAGGGATGGGAAGCGCATAAGGGGGTGGAGTCGGGCATTTCTGAGCCATGCGCGAAGCATCGAAATGTTTCTGTTCCTGGCAAAGCACGTTTGGGTCTGGTGTGGGGGCGCACTGGACATCCCAACCACGGAGGAAAGGGTACTATGGACTATGAGAACATAACATGTGGATTCTTTATAATTCGCTGCGGCATGCGCACCTCACCAAATCATAACACCTGGTCAGTGCACATTGCAGGCAGTGGCTACCGCTTGATTCTTTAAAGATTTGCAGGGTGATGCTAATCACACCCTGCAAATGTTTTTGGGCATGCACACTCGATGTGTGCATGCCCAGCACCTGCTCTACCGCCTGGAATGAAGATTTGCAGGCAATAGAACAGGCGTTTCAGGGGCTGCCACTGACTGCTTTTTCTGTCGTGGGCAGCCCCTGACACAAGCCTGATGAAAAATCAGGCGTGTGTATTTCTGGGCGCTGAGGATTCGATGGGGCTGCTGCTGCAGCCCTACCGAACACTCTGCACCCCATAAAGAATTGGGCTGTTTGTCACTACGGTGAGTAGCATGTTCTTTTACATCTCAGTGGAGAGAAGTTAAACGACAGGGAGAGAATTGGCAACCCGGGATTCTTAAGACTCATTTTCTTTGCTTAATGCAACTTCTCACCAGCAACCTGAACAGATGAACAGCAAGCCTGGCAGCAGTTTCCAGAATAAAGAAAAAAGCTCAAGCTCTTAAGTAGGCAAGTCAACCGAGGTCTTACTACTGATTGGCTAGAACACCACCAGCTAACACCCAGGCATTTGAAAGGATTTTCTGTAACACACCTCCATTATCCACCCTAAGTCCTATATAAGCTGCAAGCAACAGGCAAGAGGGGGTCAGGACCTGGTGAGAACCTGCAAGAAGCCTTGCTGGCCTAGCAAAACCCTCTCGAGGATCAGGTTGTGAAAGTTTGCTTCATTGAGCCAAAGATGCAGATATCGACCCTGCCTCCAAAAGTGGAGGTCAAGAGCTGTGGTCGCTGAACCACCGAAAACAAACTCTGTCACAACTGCTACACAAGTCATTAGAGGTCAGCCCTGGCGGGACTAACAGGTCTGCAGCACCAAGTTAAGAGGTGACCCAATCTGGGGTTACAGTTCAGGAAAGGTGTGCCAAGGAGGTGTACCAGTCCATAGGGAGTCTACTCTAACCTGGGGTAAGAAAACCGATTAAAGCCCTGGAAGTGCATCTCTTAATTCATGTGATGATCTAGGGAAGGACTTAGTGGCGTGATCTGAAGATGGAGCTGGTGGACTTGGCTGTACCGAGTGAAGGCCCGGAGCAGGACCATGTGTCGAGTCCTGGACCAAAAGAAGATCTGTAGGAGGAGCTTGTGGCTGAAGAGTAGTAGCTCTGCCATTCCATTCAAGAGGCAATTCTTGTCCAGGGTGAGAACTCTAGACCCATCTGTAGCCCAGGTGGAGCTTGTGATGGAGAGGGGACTCTCTGGCTATCAATCTCTGAGTTGACACTTGCCCGGGGTGAAAATTGTGGACCCATCTTCACTTCATCCTTGGAAGGTAACCCAAACCGGGATAAGAATATGGGGTGGACTTATAATGGTAGCAGCCCTGGTTGTGGTCTTCTGCAACCTTTTACCTGCTCTACTTCAAGTGGAAAGTAAAGAAAGGACTTGGAGGCAGCTACCCTGGACGTAGGTTTGATAATCTTGGTTTCCCTTTCTTTTTCATACTGGTTTGGTCACTGCACATATTTGGTGGTTGGGACTTGTGGCCTTTCAAGAGACAATGTTTTGGGGACTTGGTGGCAGAACCCCTTAGAAGGGAACCTGTAGTAAAGGTAAACTATAGGGGAAGAAGGGTGCTGGAACCTTTACATGGACTTTATGTTTTCCCCATTAGTCTGACTGTGGCCTGGACAAGTGGTCAGTCTAAGCCCATACTTTTACATTTGTTACCATCCTGTGTTTGTAACTCTTACTTGTGTGTCATATGTATATTTTGGTCCAGTCTGTCACCCCATGCAAACACTAACCTAGCACAACACAGCTCGACCATGAAATGTCAAGTTGATGGCCACATGTGTTGGACAGCAGATACCTTAGAAGGCTAGTCACCACATGTGACACTATGCTGAATGGAGTCAAGACTTTGACCCTAAGGGCTGGAAATGGGGGAGGTAGCTCTTAAGCCAAAAAGATATTGTGGGAAGCCCAAGACCCTAGACCTTGTTCTGTTCCATGTTCTGTCATAAAATTAATTTTAGCTGGAGCTTTTCATTACCAGAAAATGACAAACCTGTTCAATGTCTGCACAGGGCTAAAGAGCCTGACTCTCTGTTTAAGTAGTGACTGGCATAAGCCAAGCATTTGTGTTGGAGGAGGTGGAAATGGCTTGTCCACACTGCTCTCAACTTCCTCCTGTTAGCTCTCTTGCTTCATTGCTCTACAGTTCAGTCATCACATCCCTCTACTCGCGTTTGTAATACCAGTTCTACTGAGTTGAACCCTACTGAGTTGTAGACATCAAGTGGGTACAACTCACCGTTAAGTTCAAGATTCTTTTAGCCTCTGTTTTTTTTTCTTTGTTTTCCCCTTTCTTTCAGTTGGCAACTGAGACCCTCCGGTCTTGTGCTGGCTGCTAGGACCGAGAGGCCTTGCAAGCAAATCCTCAAAGACAAGAATGACTTCATATAAGGCCTGCTGTGCACAGGCTAAAATACCAACACTTATTAGCATTGGAAGATGTACAAAATGTGTCCACCTCAGTAAAAAACCTCACACTTGAGACTCAACAATTATCAGTTGAAAATGCAGGCTTGCGTCAGGCCATTACTACCAGGTACACACTGGTTTTGGACCCACGTCTGACAATTGGGAGCCAATTTTTGATCTTAAGCATTTACTCTGCAGGCATAAAGTATTGCCAGTTTGTTGTCTAATTTCGCATGTTGACTAAATATTATTAGGTCTTCCACAAAATATCTACTCTTGTTTAAACAATATGAATATCAGACAATATTTCTCCAGTATTAAGGTATCTTAAATATTTCTCTTCCTAAGTTTTTTAGCCTACTGTAATATGGAACAAGCAGTGTTCCATAGTACAGTAACTCTAATGGGAGTTACACCAGATGTAAAATTAAGATGCATTCCCTTCCCTCTCATCACCCTCCCCCCTTCAGAAGCGGATTTAAAGGAGCTGCTACAAAGGGAAAGTGTTCCCTAGAATAGGCACCGAGTCTGCTGTTTCCTTATGTCACCACTGCATATGCGGCACCACGATTTCCTGTATTCTGCCTTGACACACAAAATTCAAAAGGTTGCTTTTTACAGCATCCTGGTTCCCACAGCTTTGTTTGCTTTGTAGCTTTTACAGTCTGCCTTTATTAACCCGAATCCTAGAGCGAGGAGTGTCCCAGTTTGTGTCAAGACTGTGCCTTTAAAAATCCGCAGCCCTGCTGAAGTATAGCAGCTGCAGCTACCAGGATTGAAACTTTGTAGCTATGGGGAAAGGGGAAGGGTGATGGGCACGCTTAAGCCACACCCACACGCCAGCCCGAGACTCAGAGACTGCTGTTGGTGTTTCTTTTATCACTGACACTGACTCCTCCCTTCACCGCTCAGCCTCGCCCCTTTTGTGTCCTGGAACGTAAGTAAATAATAAAGACAGTCTGGAAGCCCAAATAACAATTGAAAACTACTCGACCCAGGCTGTGTTTATTTACAGGAGCAGGATCATGCTGACCTCGCGCAGAAACCTGGAACAGTGTCGATCAGGCTCCATGCTGGCCATCATCAGTTGAACCGCCTCAGAGGGTACTTCCATACCTGTCTATGGTCAATAGAAACACTGCCAGGTGCTGGTTTTATCTCGCATAGCCTACTGCATCCTATAGTATTCCATAGAATGAATGCCAGCACTATACAGAAGCTCCAAATGCTCCAATTGAGAAATTTGAGTGGGAGAGACAGGCAACAATGATGGGACCACATGTCAAATACAAGGGAGAAACTCTAATGCCTACCAGTTACTTAATGGATTAAAGCTAAGCAGGTCGTAATCGCTTGGAAGCTCATTCATAAGCAAGGTCCACAGTATCTACTAAGCTGAGTAGCAAAGGAAAAGAAGACAGCAAGCAGCCAGGCTCTGAGTTCAGCTGGCCAACTTGTATTGTTAGTTGTGATATATGGAAATAAAAGCCTTGGAGTACACTCCCCGAGGGGCTTACTCCCAACACTATGGAACACTTTCCCAGGAGATTTAAGAGACCTTCTTTCCCATACTTAAAAGTCACTTTAAGGACACTTCTGAGCAATCAGTTGCGCGTTAAGGGTGCCGATCCGTTGGGAGGCCTGCTTTGCTGACCCCCTTTTTGTGTCTTCTTCTTTCCCTCATTCCTCTCCTTCGCCCTCTTGCCCGCCCCCCCCAGTCGCTTTAAGTCCTCCCTTCTATGCTTTCTTTGTACTGCCAGGCGATGCTGTTGCTGCTCGCTATTTTTATATGTTTCTCCATTTTTGTGATTTTTGTTGCATTTGAGGATTAGTTGTTTTTAAGTGTGGGTTTGATTTGGTTTGGTTTAATTGTATTTTGACACTCTGAAGCCATTGGCATGCAGCCATTTCTCTCTCTCTCTATCTTTGATTCAATACTTACTACCACCTGTGCATAGTCATAGCTTTACCTTAGCTGTTTGTAATTTGTTTTTTTAAAAAAAGGCCCTGACCTCATGATATGCTTTTCTAATATCAATTTATTTTTGCCAATATAAAAAAACGTTACAACCCCTCTTGTCATTCTCCCCTCCTTCAACCTCCTACCACCTCCCAGGTGGTTTTGCAGTCTTTTTCATTTGCAGTCATGTCAGTAAAATGTTTTTTTCATATTTCTCTGGTTGCTCATGTTCATGTTGCTTAATCAGACATACTGTAGCCATGGGCGTCCGCAGGAATTTTTCCAGAGGGGGGCAAGTTGCACCCTTTGCCCCTCCCCCCCTGCGGACACCCATGACTGTAGTGTTTGTTATTCTTGTGTCATGACAGTTCTAAGGGCCCGATTTAGAAAGCAGTTACGTTTCCCATTGATATCAATGGGAAACAACAAACGTATACTCAAACGTAACTGCTTTCTAAATCGAGAACTACATGTCTTCAGCCTGGTTACAAAATCTTATACATTTTCCCAGGTTTGACTGAACTTGGATGCGTTGTTCATTTATTTCAAATTGGTTTTGGTATCAAGGTGAGCGTGTTGAAATGGTACAATATTGGACACATACTGGGCTTGATCCACAAAAGAGTTTCGTAGCACTTAGGTTTTCACTTGCGTAAATCCGTTGATTTCAATAGGACTTATGCAGACGAAAAATGTAAGCGGCACAAAACTCCTTTGTGGACTAGGCCCACTGTCACAATTGATTGACAAGAGCACTCTCAAAAAACATGGCTAACAGTCCAGACTCACACCCACATTTTAGCTTTAGTCTGACTCTACTGTGGATGAAAATATTTGGGCTTCTCTGTTGAATGACAGAGGAAAAAGAAGACAAAATGATGACAGTAAATGGGGTAGATCTATTTTGTTCACAAGCTCCTTGTGGCAAGAAGGAGGCCATCGTGTATGAAATCTATATGGAATCCAGACTTGCTCCATTATATACCGCCAAACCCTTGACAATGACCAAAACAGTGAAACAATATTAGCAAATATGGCAGTGACACTGTTTTAATAAGTTACATATTTCTGCATTCTTGAGAATAATATAGACTTATTGACAGTGTTGAATGTATCAAATTATTTAATTATTGTGTTTCTATCGACTGTCGCAGCAACGGGTGCCAAAGGAGGCTGTGGTGCCCCAGCCTGGCAACCGGGACCAAGTTAGTGCTGCCCCACGCACTTTGGACGAAGAGGTACTGATTCCTTTTTGAAAAATTCTAAATAATTGCCATGTTCAAATGCTTTGCTTGTTCTATTTTGTTAAAACAGCACATTTTATATGCATAGGAAGAGCTTAGAAGATTCTGGAAACCTCTTTTAGCAACACCTACTATACTGTCTGGGGCACCACAATAATGGTGTTTGGGGGAGCTTATTTTCAACTGACTTTACTGCCAAAGGGGAAAAGGTGAAGGGGTGAAGGGTCTGTTGTGATCAATGTCCATTGATTTATGAAATATTTTAGACGAACCCCCACAGGATATGAATTCTGAAATTTTGTTACCTGTAGAGGCCTCGAAGGCTCTGAGGTATCCTCGACTTCTGCTTCTGAAGCCGCGGCCTCTGGAAGGCCAAAATGGTGATTTTGTATAGGTCTGCTGAGATGTTCCTCAAGAACCATTCCCACCGCGGGAACCTCTGAAGTTAGAGCGGCCGGTCGAGCGTCCCCTACCTCGGCCGGCCCTGTCAAAATTTTTATTAGGAAATCATTTCTGTAGAGAAGATTTTGATTTCTCCATAGAATTGAAACAGTGAACATATTTCGCCATTTCTTTCATGAATTCTTCGCCAAAGCCCATTAGCCTCTGGACCAGGTTCATTGACTGCCAGTTCATTAAGTCGAGGACTAACCTTCATTAGACCTGACTTTCTTTGCTCAGCTGATAGCGAACAATTGGGCCCAGCCTGCCAGAATTACTGGATCAATTGGTGTATTTGTGGCTTTTGATTCTTCCGCCAATTCCATTATCTTTGCTAATGGTCCCACCGAGTCCAGTAAACGATCCTGGCACCCTCTCCACGCGCGGTGGATGCCACGTTTCTAATCCCTGACATATCTGCCAGCGAAAGTTAGGACTTTTGCGTCCACTTCAGGGGCGTCATATACTTTTTGTTCTGAGACAGGTTTGGGACATTCGGATTTCATTCTGGCTCACATCTCCTTCTCCAAGGGTTTTTGGCATTCGAGATCCTAAATACTGAGTGACAGAATCCGAGGTATACCATTTAGACGTCTTTGGATGTCTGATTGCCTCTGGTATAAACACATCCGAATCTTTGGGATGTTTGTCAGGTGTAGCTTTGTCGCTATTAACAACCAACCTCTTCTTTTTACTTGACTGATATGAAGATGATGAATCAGTGTCAAAAGAACTTGATGATGTTGAGGTGGTGTCGGTATCAATTTTTACCAATTTTGTGCTTTTTTGTGTAGCATCAGTATTGCCAGCCTTATTTTTCTGCGGGTTAGAATCTTCGAAACACTTGGCAATGTTGGAGCGAATTGAATTCACCTCCTGCTGGCTGTGAGATTCATTCTCGCTATTTTTAGACACTTCTACATGTTTTCGTTTCTTTGTGGCTTTTTTGCCATTATCTTTTTTATCCTCGTTTGAGGAAATACGCTTTTTGTGTTTTTGCCAAGATTTCTGTAATTTTGTTAATGAAGGCTGTAAGGGTGCTACAACTTTAGCCACAGTCTGTTCTAACGAAGACCCCAAAACCCTTTTAAAATTATCTTCGTAATATTGGTCATCCCCTTCATTGCCTTCATTAGGGCTGTAGTGGGAATGCACGTCAGAAAAATTATCCACATTCTCCTCAAGAAAAGTTGCTGACTCTTCAGAGTCAGAGAAAGGCATTTTGTCTTAAATAAAACAATTTGCATGAAAAATGATTTTCACAACACAAAAGGCTGGTTGTGAAATATTTGTGCGCCTGTAACTCCCTCTTGTGTAAAAAAACGAGAACGCGTTCGATTGCAGCTTTCTAGTCAGCCGAGAAAACCGTAAATGCATAAATAGCGCTTTCGCGCATGCGCCGTGAGGCGAAGAGATGCCGGCATGCTCCGCAATGTGGCCCGCGCATCGCCACCCCACAGCCCCGCACGGAGATGGCGCGACGCGGCCTACCCGAATGAAGCCAGGGGAGAGCGCTCGCGCACGCGATTGCGGTCGCGTTTCTTGGGGAGTCACGCTCTCTATACGAGCGTCACCACCCCTCTGCAGCATGCTGGGAGCCTGCTGAAAGCCAAAGCCCCAAAACGTGAGTTTTAACAGGATAATACACTTTAAAGTAATGGAGATAAAGAAAAAGGCACTTATCTGCGTGACAGCAGAAAAGAAAGAGGAAAGAGGATTAATTACAGCTGAATATGGACTGGTTATGGGTCCTGATTTGTTGTTGGTATCACATGTTATATTTTTTTCCCAAGTTACCTGGGAAATGTAGTTTAATCGTTTTCTGCTGTGACTGCATTAAAGGAAGTTAATGCATAATAGAGCCTCCGTGCCCTTGCCATAAAATCTCAGTAACAGATTCGTTAAAGTTGGATTGAGTGAGTCATTCACATCATAAACCATATACTGATTGCGCTTCAATATTTTTTGTGTGTACAGGCCCAACAATCGGTATGGATACCGAAGGGCACACCCTATGAGTTTCTTCTTGGTATCAGTCTTAGCCACCAGTGATGTAGGAACCAGAGGGATGAGAATAAGTATTTTTTTGTATCTTTCCAGTTGCCACACAAGAAGATTATGTTCAATTTACAAATCTAAGGTGATAAGCTCATCAAATGCATTAGGACAGGAAACTCTTGCCAACTCAAGTTTCATTTCTTCTTTCAGATCCCAATGAAAAAGAGCTTACTGGACAATCTCAGCCCATCTTACTTTTGCAGCTAGTGCTTAACAATGCATGGTATATTTCATTATATCTAGTGAACCTTGTCAGAAGTCCAAAAGTGATTCTTCTGCTGAAGAGCACTGTGCTGGCGCACACAAACATTTGATTAAGTTCTTGCATAAATAGGAATTTGTTGTCTAACAAAGATTTTCTGGTTGATACCAGTGACATAGCCCAAGGCAGTACATTTCCAACTAACTATATATTCACACTTAGTAGAAAACAGAAGAGGTCAAAAGGCATATTGGACCTTATACGTGTCCAGAAATTCCTTTAGTTTGATTGGGAATTCATCATATTTCAATGACGTTTCTCCTATGGGAAAATAAAAGGCAACAGGTTCTTTTGTGGCCGCAGAGGTTCTCAAGGCAGCATTCTCCTGTTTTAGACCGAGGACCTCAGTGGTTAGGCCCTGGATAGCATCCATAAGATTCTCCCTTTGGGCCATAGCGGGAGACTGTCGAGACTCAGACTGTTGACGTCTCAACCTGTCCAATGCCAGTCTTACCGGGATGCTTCAATAGGTCTTGTGAGATCTATAAAGACAACGGACACTTTCTTGGAAGCCAAGAATGACTTCCTAGGACCAGAACTAACAGGGTCCTGATGGAAAACCTGCAGTAGGAAAAAACCTATAATATCAAAATTGCATTGCAACTCTGAATACAGCTTGAAAACATAATAAACAAGGTTTTTTGAATAATGACAAAAAGTGGCTTAGAAACAAAACGGGTGTGATGGAAGTCACCATTAGAGACTAGGGCTCTGTTTATGAGTTTTGCTTTAAGTGGTGAAATCTGAGTGAATTTCTTCTGATTATGACTTTACAATTAATTTCAAGTTCAAAGAGGGTTCTACTCAAACTTATAATACGGGTGCGAATTATGTGCAAGGGCCTTTGCAAAAAACATGTATTTTGAGTTTGAGTAAAACCATCTTTGAAATTGAAATTAATTGTAAACTCCTAATTAGGCGGAATTCACACAAGTTTTACAACTTAAAGCAAAACTCATAAGCACGGCCTAGGATACAATCCTGACTTGCAAATGTCATCCGCAAAGTCGGTGTGTCTCTTTTGAAAGGACAAGTTATCATCCAAGATAGACTACTCCTCGTGTTTTTTAAGATGAATGCTTCAGAGTCTGAAAGAAAACCACCTTCAGTGCCACTTGGGCAATTGAGAAAGTGGACGGAGGATGGGAGCTCAGCGACATCCAAGATGCCACGCTTATGAATGGGTAGATTGGAGCCAAAAGGACCCCTGGAATCCTCATTGAATATTTGTGTGTGAGGCAAAGTGGCCAAAGGATCATCGTGGAAGAACCAGTCATGAGGGCCTTGTAGAAGGTCAAAAATGGCCTTTGGTTAAGTCCTGGTGAAAGGCACAGCGTAAGTATCGAGAGATAAATCTAGTCAGAGACAGGTAGGCAGAGCTTTGCAGGGATCCTCCATTTCACCAGCAGTAAGTTTAGATGCCGGACTCTTGGTGCTATCAAGACCAGTAAGTGGAGATGAAAGACCCTCAGGAAATGAACTGAGAGAGGCCAAATTGCTGCTCTAACTGAAGGTAAGAGGCAAGGATCCCAAGTAGTGCTTAGTGTGCATAGTGGACATCTAATGATAAAAATCATATCTACAGCTGTGAATAACAGATTTATTCCTGAAGTCCCTTCTTGTAAAATGAGCAAAACATCTTCCACTACTTAATCAAGTGGCTTTGAAGTGCTCTACTGGCAAGTGTGGCACAATCGATGCAGTTTGGAAGTGGCTCACCCTTTGTGATGATGTCACATTAACAACAGCACTTAAGCCTCAGCTAGCATCTGAAAGGTTTAAGCAAATACTTACTAACAGTATACTGTAATGCGCCCTGATGCCTTTGGGCTACCGGCGCGTTACAAGATTCTACTATACTATACTATACAGAGTGAAGAGATCATGCCGCCCACAACACATTTTGTTATGACGTATTGTGAGGACCCTGTTCCTTGACACCAGCGCTACAGTTCCCAAAAAACCCAACAACCAAAGCCGTCTCCATAGACGGGAGTTTATCAGAGAACAGTGTCAAGGGTCTACATGAACTGGACCATCAGAGACTATCTACCAGCTCATGAAACACTAGTGTGACAATTATGATTCAAGCCACACTGCAGTACCGGCAAAATGAAACCATGAAGTAAGAACCGCCGACCCAGTCCACAGAGACGTAAGACCAGAGCACTAGAGACTCAGTGCAAACATTTGCCAGGGCAATTTTGACTTCAGAGCACTAGAGCCGTGGCTGTAAAAGGATTCATGTATGCAATGTTGGCATCAAATTCTTCTAATGATAAGAACAGTGTTTGGTGCAAATTCTTGCCTAATCCAGAGAAAAGTCTACAGAATGCCTGGCGGCAGATACCAAGTCAAAGCTCAGGCCTGCTTTGTAGATCAGCTAAATTGGACATGAGCTATGATTGGAGGCGAAAGGTCATCTGACCCCTTTCCAGGTGAAGGACAGCGACTCAACCACACGGTACAAAAGGGTTATGCATTAAAAAAACCTGGATTCAGTCAAGAAACCCTGACAGTTATTTCTCCCTTCCAAGGGATCAGTGCAGCATTGCTGAGAGAACTCTTAGGTGAAAACATAAGCAGTGATTCAGCCTCTTGAAGTGGTCTGGCAGCCTACCTGCTCCTGCTGGACCAAAGAGAGGTTTGGCTGTGCATCCTACAGGCCACTGTCCCTAATTACAACTAACCTAAAGCTTCTGGCAAAAGTATTAGCAAATAGGCTCTTGCCACACATTGCCGCCTTGATACTGGTGGATCAATGTGGCTTTATACCCACTAGGTCGACCTTGGGCAATTTACGTAGGTTGTTCTCTGTAATGGCGGCGGTGGACCCTGAATCCATGGCCTCAGTGGTCTCTTTTGATGTTTGCCAAAGCATTTGATTCCATTGCTTGGCCATTCCTATTCAAAATCCTAGAGGGGTTGGCATAGGCCCCCATTTTTTGGCCCTCGTAAAACTTTTATACTCCGACTCCAATGCTAGACTTTTAATTAATGGGCAGCTCACTGGCAGCTTCCGGCTGCATCGTGGCACCCGACAGGGATTGTTACCAATGAGGATGCCCACACAGACTAGAAAAAACCTAGTAACGCAATATTGCTTACAGGAAATTCATGTAAATAATTATTGGTTACATCCTGAGATAGCCGTTAAATTAAATTGCTTTTTTTTAAATTAAATATTTAGTTAAAAAGAAATTGCTACGCTTCTTGCCAAGCATCAGACAATAATTGTAAATAGAGTTAATGTTTAAAGACTATTTTAAAAAGGTACAATTAAGAAATCTTCCCATTTAAATACAAGGGATTCTGGACTCTGGAACATAGAGTTTAATTTTCAGTCATTGCCCTGCTAGGAAGCTTAGGCAACCCCAGAGCAGCACTGATGACTTCATCTGCCTGTCATCAGTGCTTTTGTTTCATGGCACCATACTGAGAGGTGCTCCATCGCTCTGCTCTCCTCAAGAAAACTGCTTCTGGTGGAATTTTCAGTCACTGAGTTTCAATTATACTCACAGTTGTTCATTTCAGGTGAGCCGTGTGGTTCTGGACATTTTTTCATCATTCTCCCTGTTGCCGTTTCGTTTGTTTTTCGCGCCCTCTCGCGCTTGTGCCTGGAGCCCAGGGCGCTTGCCGTGAGAGGACACGGCCGAGGCGTGTTTTCCCTCTGGGGAGGGAGAATATTGCCACGTTGGTTTCCCCATGGACTTCCTGCCGGCAATAGACGGAGCGGCGCTCGACGCATCCTTTCAGCGCACCGCGCTGCTTCAACTCCTGAGACACTGCTCCTCACAGCCTCTGAGGAGACCTGTGGCAGTTATCCCTCATTCGCGCCAAAACCCAAAATATGATAGCGCGTCCATGAGGGGATCTGTTGTTGCATTCAAACGTTCTGAAAACTAGTTTATTAATATTTAGTTCTGTTGATTTTTAATTTTAATACTCAAACACTGAAGAGTTTCAGGGTGACACTCTGCCATGAATAATAACAGTGTTAATCCTCATTCAAGTTAAAGCAGAATGCACTGTTACTTACTGAACTTCATATATAACTCAAGGTATACTTTTCACTGACTATTAAGAGAATCTTTTTTCCTGTGATGGTTAATACCATTTTGAACATTGCTTTAGTTTTGTTTTTCATAACCACAATTTGACTCCTCCTTTTTTAAACTTGCATTGGAATCAGTGAGCATTTGCATTTTTTTTGCTCTATAAACTGCAGCAGTCATATGGTTACCACCTCTACTCTGGATCTATTGTTGAATGTTATTACCTACAGTCCTTAGGTGTGAAACTTGAAATTACCTTGAACTTGGATCACTTTGAATGACTTTTATGGTTGGTGGTTATCAACTACAGTCCTCACCTTTGAAACTTGGAATTACCTTGAACTTGGGTCACTTTGAATGACTCTGGATTGTTAATAAAACCTTGAGACATCATCAAGAATTAAGAACCCGGCGTCGCCATATGCCAGGTAAACATACAACTTAAAATTAAATAACATTACATTGAATGGACTTATAGTACAGTGGTAAGGAGTTTTGTTTGTCTTACAGCCTACTGTTACCCTTTTGGAAACTCAAGACAGATCTCCAACAACTATACATTTCCCATTCCTGGCGGCGCCAGCGGGGTTACGGTGTGACACCGCCGTCGTTGTCATCCTCATCAGGTCCTGAATGCTACAGACTACTGTATCCTATCACGGTGATATCATAATATCAGTACAAGAGCTGAAATAGTTGTGATTCATTGTATTATTCCTGAGAAATCAAACTCATTTACTCTCAGTATCCTACCGCCTTAACAGGGATGCCCCCTTTTTCAATTGCTTTTCGTGTTGGCCACAGAACCCCTGTCGAATGAATTAAGATCCATCCTTGCGTGGAAGGCATTATAGTTGGAGATGTGCTTCCCTGTATGCCGATGATCTTCTTCTCTACTTAAATGACCCGCATGAGGTCCTTCCTCTGGCTCTTAGGGATATTGCAGACTTTGGGAGAGTTTTGAGAGTCTGTAGGAACTGGGACAGGTCTGTTTTGCTCCCCCTGGCTGGCGAGGTACACAGAGCTCTGGGAGGTACATACCTGACATATGCTAAGGATGGGTTCACCTATCTGGGTATTTATGTAACTAACAGCGGTGCCTAAAGAAAAATCTACTGGACCTTGCCCCAGGATATGAGACCAAAGTTGAAGCCTGGCTGAAACTCCCTCTCACCCTTATGGGTAGAATTGCACTACTGAAATTGATTATCATGCCCAATTTTTTTGTCTGTCTTGCCTGAATCCTTTCTGAGGCGATGTCAGCAGTTGGCCCTTTGCTTGATTTGGGGCTCTGCGCCCCGCATCTTGCCTACTCCTCCCTTGCCCTACTAATTGAGGAAGGCAGTCTTGCAGTGCCCTGTTTCGCTAGCTATTATAAGGCAGTTCAGCTACAGCACTTACTCCCTTTGCTGACTGGAAGCTATGGTGTGCTGTAGGTGGCGATGGCCAGAGCTCTGATGGCCCCTATCCCACCTGCGGTCTATGCGATGGCCTCTGGTCTCTGCAGACAGCTGCCAGCCTCTCCTCTAAAGTACACATTAAAAGTTTGCGAGTGCTGTTTTAGGAAACTGGGCCAAATTAGATGCTTTCTAGTGGACCTACCATTAACAGATTCCATTTTAGCCACCATGGGCAATCTAAGAAACCAGCTCCCCACCTGGCACCAGACTGGCCTAGATACACTGGCTGACTTATTTGAGGGTAGGTATTAAAAACAAAGCAAAGGCCTGGGGGCTGGAGCTGACTGGGAGGGATGCGAGGACTACGTTTGTGGTGTATCAGGCATTTT
>JASBQO010000121.1:0-10233 GCA_030265035.1 Desmognathus wrighti
GGGGGCGTTTCTGAACACTATGCAAATTGTCTAAAACTGTATTTGTAAAATAAAATATCTGTAAAATGAAAGACACTTTTGCAAGAGGAGAATGTGTATTTTAAAAAGCCTTTTGGCTACTTTATTATTCAATTAAAAAACAGGGATCATTCATGCACTGGACTATCCTTTTAAATAGTTTCCTGGCAGTGCAAGGGTGCAGTACCTCCTGGGTGCAGTACCACAGTCTGCTACTAGATGTCGCTGCAGGGGGGAAGTGCAAGGGTGCAGTACCACAGTCTGCTACTAGATGTCGCTGCAGGTGCCAGTCCAAGGGTGCAGTACCACAGTCTGCTACTAGATGTCACTGCAGGGGGCAGTACCACAGTCTGCTACTAGAAGGCACTGTAGGGGACAGTCCAAGGGTGCAGTACCAGTCTGCTACTAGATGTCACTGCAGGGGGCAGTACAAGGGTGCAGTACCACAGTCTGTTACTAGAGGTCACTGCAGGCGGCAGTACAAGAGTGCAGTACCACAGTCTGATACTAGATGTCACTGCAGGTGGCTGGGCAAGGGTGCAGTACCACAGGCTGTTACTAGAGGTCACTGCAGGTGACAGTGCAAGGGTGCTGTACCTCTTGCTGTTACTAGAGGTCACTACAGGTGGCAGTGCAAGGGTGCAGTACCACAGTCTGTTACTAGAGGTCACTGCAGGCGACAGTGCATTCGCAGCACCAAATGTAACTTTGAAGGTCCTTTTTTGTCTCCAAACAGATCTAAAATGCAGTATAAAGTGCCCAGAGTGCTCTATGCATTAAAATGGAGCAATGGCGGAGACAGAGACCTCTAAGCAATGGCCTAGTGCAAAGGGGCAGGAAATGGCACGCTATTAGCTTCATACACAATTCAGTGCAAAAAAAAGTATATCTTCCTACTCGCAAACCTTTATAGCATTATAGATTGACAGAGAGTGTATTTGTTTCAAATGAAGAATGCTACAAAGTACTTACCATTTGCCCTGTCGCTGCCCTTTGTGTCACTTTCACATTTGAGAAAATTCACCCTGTTTTGGAAAGGTGTTGCAGATGCACCAGGCAGGTGGCAACCCGAAAAATTTGCATATCCATGATGCATACTTGACGCAATGCATTGTGGTTATGCAGATTTTGTAAGTCAAAATTTGCATATCCATGGTGTATTGCGTCAAGGATACACTAGCAAGGCATCATGGGAATCTGGCATAAAACTTTAAGCAAAATGTGTTGGAAAACATTCTTTCAAACCTTTTTTTTTGCAATAAATTGCTCATTTTAGTCTTCAAGAAAAATTGCTCATTTTAGTCTTCAAGAACATTAATCACCTTGCACCCCCAGTCTGAGGAGTACGTGCAGTGCATAGGATTATGTGTTCTGTTATTTTGAGGTACTATCTCTGCCCCTTGTAATGGAATCACTTACCTCGTTCTGGTGACCTGCAGATTGCTATGCAAATTATTACTAAGTTATGCAAATTACTACAGAGGCCCATTTTTGTCTGCTTGGGTAGCATTTCCTCTTTGTTCTGATTGGCCAGGAAACCAGTCACTCTCAAAGTAAACTACTGAGCTAAGGGGGCGTTTCTGAACACTATGCAAATTGTCTAAAACTGTATTTGTAAAATAAAATATCTGTAAAATGAAAGACACTGTTGCAAGAGGAGAATGTGTATTTTAAAAAGCCTTTTGGCTACTTTATTATTCAAATAAAAACAGGGATCATTCATGCACTGAACTATCCTTTTAAATTGTTTCCTGGCAGTGCAAGGGTGCAGTACCTCCTGCTGTTACTAGATGTCACTGCAGGCAGCAATCCAAGGGTGCAGTACCACAATCTGCTACTAGATGTCGCTGCAGGTGGCAGTCCAAGGGTGCAGTACCACAGTCTGCTACTAGATGTCACTGCAGGCAGCAGTCCAAGGGTGCAGTACCACAGTCTGCTCCTCGATGTCACTGCAGGCACACACTGACATTTGAATGTATTAAAGATCACTAAACACATTTTTGTTAATGAAAATTATTTCTATTGCAGGTTGTTTAGAAGCCCACTCACAAGAAATGCAAGTGTAAAATGCACACTCTCTGCTCCTGAGACCCAAGCAAAGGCTGAGAGAAACACTGACAGGGAGCTGAGCATTGCAGAGTGTAAGCAATGCACGCTCTGCCCAGAGAGAGAGGTATAGAAAGAGCCTGTCAGTGAAAGGGCGCTGAGGGCGGCACAGACGACTGTGAGTCAGCACTAGGCGTGCGCGTGAGTCAGCGCAGCGCGTGCGCGTCAGGCAGCGCGGCGCATGCGCGTGAGGCATGCGCGTGAGTCAGCGCTGCGCATGCGCGGAGTCAGCGCTGCACATGCGCGTGCCCCTACACAAGGCGCAGATCTGTCCCCCGACTCCAGAGCCAGAAGTAGGGACAGACTCGGCCGGTGAAGGCGGCGCCGGTGAAAGTGAGCAGCTCCTCCAGGGTGTCAGCGTTATACACAGATAGCTGCCCCCTTCATAGTCCAGGTAGAATCCCAGCCTCAGTGGGGGTTGACGGGGGGAGAGAGGGAAGGGGGGGAGGTGAGAGCCTGGTACTGAACAATAAATCCTTCCACAGCCCAGATTCCTTCCTCAGGTGACTGAGTGTCCCAGCCCGTCCTCCTCATAGCCTCCCGTGCGACCCCCACTTTCCATCTTCCATCCCGCAGCAGCTGTAGCTCCCAGTAATGCCTCCCTGAGGTGAACCCCTCCCTCCCCAGCACACAGACATGGTAATAGAATCTCTTGGGATTGCCCGGCCGGTGATGCACTTTGTCTGTCTGTGTCACACGTCTCCCCTCCTCAGACAGGGCCAGGAACCCATGAGCTGTGTCTGGATCCAGCATGAGGAGCTCTGAAGAGAGAGAACACAGAGGGCGAGAGAGGGTATCCTTGCTAATAACACCGCCCTCCTGAACTCAATCTATGACCAGATCCATTCTTGAATGGCAAAATAATTCCTCTATCTTAGCGATGAGAAAACGGAGCTACTCATAGTGGGCACCCCCCGTTCTCTACTAAAATCCCTTAACCCCTCCTACTCCACCCAATCCCTGTTTCCAAGCACGTCCAAACTCTGAGTCTAAATTGACTCTGAGCTCGCCATGACTCATCAGGCAAACACCATCTCAGCTGCCAATTACAATATCAAACTCCGAAACCAAATTCGACCCTTCCTTTCCACCAGAAACTGCACCAGGATAGCAAGATTTGTGATTGGGTCAAACTTGGATTATTGTAACAGCCTTCTGACTGGGAACTCCAGCAAAACATTAAAAAACTCCAGGTCTTGCAAAATAACACAGTCAGGGTCATACATGGCCTCAAGCTAAGGGACCTTGTCTCGTCCAGTAGGAGAGACCTCCATTGGCTTCCCGTAAAGATCAAAATTGAATTCAAAATCCTACCCTTTGCTCACTGCTGCATCCACAAGACAGCCCTCCCTACCTCAACAACACTATTTCCAAGTGCTCCTTCACCCGCATCCTCTGCTCCCACCACAACAACACCCTGGTCATCCCGAGGTTCCAAAGGCAGCAAACAGGAGGATCCAGCTTCTCCGTGAACGTACCCACCCTCTGGAACTCTCTGCCCAAGGAACTCTGCAATGAACACTCATACTGGTGCTTCCGGCACTCACTCAATACTCTCCTCTTTAACAAGACTACCTACAGTCCCACCTGTTATAATCTTGCTTCGCTACCCACTTTGCAATATTCTTCATCCAACTGTGATGATCCGGAACTGCTACCCATAATGCACCAAGTTGATATTGTTATCATGATGATATTGAACCTTTGCCAAATTGTTAATGTAAAATGCACCCACTTCATTAAAGCTGTACTAACATTCATAGTGCCCTGAGTGCATTACAAATGCAATACAAAATACATAAATAAAGATTACTGGAAAGAAAAAAACACCAAAAAATCACAGTTTAAAAAAAAAATGTGAAGCTTATATACATATCAGTCAGTGGTAATAACAATAATAATAATAATAATAATAATAATTATAATAATAGTTTGGTTTACACGGCAGAGCACGTACACTGTGGTATGGCGCTGCTTCCGGGTGTTGCCTAGAAGCTAACAGCGCCACACCCCGCAAATCGCTCACCAAAGCTCTGAGCGATGTGCAGGCGGGAACAAGCCTGTCTGTGGTTTGAAGTCCTAAATCTGAGGAGCAGACGGGAAGAGATGTGACGTGGCGACTGGATACCGGAATGCAGCTGAAGACACAGGTAGCTTAATGGACAGGCTCAGGGGATTTCCAGGAAGGGAGAAGCAAGCAGGGAAGGCAGTGGGGAAAGAGGAATGAGGGGACAGAGGCAGGGGGGCTCAGGGCAGATATAGGAACCTAAGAGAAGGATACCCTGCAGGGAACCGGAGTTTAGGGAACTTCGTAGTGAAGAGCAAGGATGTCATCTGTGTGGTCTTTAGTGCTCTGTTTGGGAGGAGCAGACGTGCTGTGACGTTCCTATCCATCGGCTCCTCTTGCCTGGTCAGCCAGTTTTGGGGTCCGTAGATGCACCCTGAGTCTGTGGGACCTCCTCATTTCCCCAGGGGTGTCGGATGTACTGGAAACATGTGCAATGATCTTTTCCATGGTCTGCCTCTGCCGTACTTATGAACAGGTGAGGCGGGCTCTGCTGCAGCCCCATCTGTCCTTGCTGTGGGATTTGCCATATCCCCTTCTTCCCGTGTGGGTTCTGTTTCATGCAGCGGGGTTTGTTGGTCTCGAGGGGGTCTTATGCATGACAGTAGTGTGCTGAGGCACACCACATGGTAGAACAAAAGAACAAATCTTCTTGTAAATCCCTACAAATGACTGCGCACCATATCAGCTGATTCAGTGCTATGTCAGCTGCAGGATTCTTTAAGAACATTCACTGAGTGTGTGTTGCACATTCAGCAAGTGTTCTGAGCATGCTCATAGTCATAGTGGTCATAGTCATTAACCAGTTCCTTCTATCTATTTTTTGTTGTAAACCTCTCGGAGAACGGCCCAATATGACTGTGTTGTCAGCGTATGCTAAATATGGAATTAGAACATTGCCAATACGAGGAGAACTTTCAAATTGGACACGTAATGCAGTGCTCATTTTAGCCACATATAAATTATATAGCAAGTGTATATAATTGCTTAACGCCTTGCTTAACGCCTCTTGAGGTAGGGATTTTTTCCATTAGATCATTGTTACGGGTATATTTAAGTCTCGTCCAAGTATTGGTGTACAATTCCTTAATAAGGTAGACTATATTATGTGGGATACCTGGCACTAAAAGTTTAGTCCAAAGCTTGGCACGTATCAAGTAGTTGAATGCACCACTAAAGTCGATGAAACATGCGTACATTTTGCCTCCCGCTGAAATTTGTTCAGGGACCATATATTCCAAATTAAACATTTGCTTAGTAGTTGAGTAGTTCCGTCTGAACCCTCCTTGAAAGCTTGGGAGAAGATTTAACTTATTTACCCAATATTCCAGGGCATTTAGCAGGTGTTTACTAAATATTTTTGCTGCAGCATCAGTGATGGCTAACAATCTATAATTTGCAGGGTTCAAAGGGACACCTTTTTAAACATAGGTATTCTAAGTGACCCTTTCCAGGTGTCTGGAACCTTTCCTGTCACAATGATAGAGTTAAAGAATTTTAAGAGCACGTCTTCCCAGAAATGATCATATTTTTTAAATAATACTGCCGGTATCCCATACGGGCCTGCGGCTCTGGAGCTACTCACATTTTTCAAAATTGATCTAAGAGCCGCCACTGTGACAAAGTGTAAGCTAAGAGTATCTTGCACATAAGGTGGCACAATAATTGTCCCTGCTTCATAAAAATTGTCCTCAAGATAGTCAGACCAGATAGCCACATTAATAGTACATTGAGGCTGAGGGTTATCATTTTTAAAGATTCTTGTCCTTAGGTGATACCAAAATTTCCTTGTATCAGTTAGGAAAAGATCTTTTAATTTAGTCTACTGTGCAAAATTGAAAAAATTATTTTTGTACCAGAAGAATATACCTCTGTCCTTTATCAATTTCCTCCTAATTATAGGATTGGTTTTGTTATAACGCGTGTTACAATTAAAACAGCGAAGATAATGACGAAATTCTTTGTCAAACCAGGTCTCTTGTTTGGATACTACTGTTTTTTCATGCCAAAGATTTTCACTAATACTTTATACAACATTTCCAAATTCAGCAATATTCTCTTCGCATATTATTTTGGAACTGTTATTTTTGTATATAGTAACCTGCGTTTCTCTAAGAATTTTGGGTAACCAAGGTAAAAAAAGTTCTTCGCAGTTCTTCGAGTTAACAACCATAGATTTCTTAATCTCTACACCCTGCATACATACCCTTTGATTACTAACACTGTTGATTTTAATCTCCAAACAAATAGGTAGATGGTCTCCTTGATTAATTTCAGTACAATTAAATTTCCCAACATAGCCCAACATAAACGCAGGAAGAATAATGTAGTCAATCGTACTTGTATTTAGACCCCTCTTAAAAGTGTGTTCAATGGTCTTGACTTCAGCACAATAGACATTTGCAGTAATAATTTCATAGTCTAGCATAAGATTGAGAATTTTTTTTAGCGCACAAGATGTGCATTTCTTTTTTATATAAATTTGAGGGGTTCGAATTAGGGACAACCACTCATAGTACTTACTAGACAAAGGGTAGGTAGTAAGGTTAGAATTAAAATCACCACCCAAGACTACCAACAAGTCTTTATATTCTCTATTTATTGTCATCAAGATTTCTTCCAATAGGTTAATGTAAACCTAACACTCCTTCTGCAGTCGTAAAGGATTTAAATATATATTCCAAATCACCATAATATTGAAAATGTTATTCCCTTTGTCCAGCATATCTATAAGAATACCTAAGAAACCCTCCATAGGAATCCATTTGTTTCTTATATTAAATGAGAGAGAGCAGTTAAAAGCAATTGCCAAAACCCCATACACATGTCCTCTCCCAAACGGCTTTGCAGGTACAGAGAATGAATGGAATCCTGGAATAATTATTGTAGATGTTGCTCATGCTTCTTGCAAAAGGCAAAAATCTGTATTATTCAAATTAGATGCGTCGTGACTTCTGGGGCTCAAAAACGTGAAATACTATAGTTCTGTGTGAGATCCAGCAAGAGCCAGTCGATGTGCTATGTTAGTGGGCACATGCATACATTCCTGCCAACACGCACTGTGGAAATGAATGGAAAGCTACCTAGAAGCAAATTACACGCGTACATATATTATTTTATATACATATGTAGTGAAATAGAATGCGTAGATAGGTGTGTTATAAGTGTGGTATGTTGTGTAAATGGAGGGACATATTTTAAGTCACCAAAGGCAAAGAACATGGTATTTCATTAAAGGAGTCCTAGCCCATAGGAGTTACAGCGAGAGAAACATGCTGTCTGTTGAAATAGAGCCCTTTCACTGTACAAAGACACATTTTCAGGCAGCTATTTTCCCTTATGGTGATGTAGAGACCACAGTTATTAATTGTAGATCAAGTAGACATTATATTTGGACATAGGAACTTGCGGTGAGTTCAGAGACATATCACACATACCCTGAAAATATGATGAATGAGTCCAATAAGAGAGCTTTAAACCAGACAAAAATGAGCGAAGGATGCTTTAATTTTGAAAGGCAAAATGCAACTCCTTCTCAGACAGAGGCTGGAGACACAGCTACAGTCTCTGCCTAGTGAACACAGGGAGGGGGATGGTAGGACTCAGCCTTGGTTCTTAAAAATACAGGATATTATGGCTTCCTGACAGGGTAGGCATTAGCCCACAGTAGAGCAGGGAGGGGAGCTGGAATGTTGGATCAACAAGTCGAGGTCTGCAAGGTAATAAAACCAAGCAAGCCGGGGAGAAACATCAACAGCCTTTACGAGCAGTGCAATAAAAGCTGACCTGGGAAAGGTCAGAAGTAACATGCTGGGTCAGAACCAGTCGTAAAATTATGGGTTATGAGCAGTGTTCAAATGAAAATGAGAGATTTACTCCAGGAAGGATAACAATATGGAAGGGAGGGAGAACGGGTTTTATGTTCCAAAGCCAGACTGCCAGGCGCTAGCTGTCATTAATGAGCGAGTGGTGAGGTGGACTTGTGAACTCCACGTGCAACCTGGCAGAAGAAAATGGAAGCAGGTTTTGCAATGCAGAGTGAATGGAAGATTATAAGTTTGTACAATAATTCAAATTTTTAAAATAGTAAGGACCCCAAAGTTACCAGTTATATAGAAGTGCGTATTAATTACCTATCACGTCGAATATGGAGTCTTGTGACACACACAAATCATATAAAGCGGGAAACTTTTTGACCTATTTTTGAAAGTGAGATATTTCATTCTGTATCTCTTTAGCTCCATGTAAGGGAAGATTTAGCTTTGTCACAGTTCAGGTATGCAAATAACAGGAGGTTTTATTAGCTGGAAGGAATCAAATTGGCTGATGAGCAAGGACACTACAGGTGGTGATAGCATAAAGTTATAGGTTATTTAACAAGGAAAAATGGTATCTGAATAATGCACCCAAGTTGTGTTAATTAGTGACATAGTGTAAATTGGTCATTTTGTATCCTAAAAACTTCAGACTAGTCTTATATTGAAGATAAAATTTAGAAATGGGGTATTCTTAATTTGAGGTAATTCACACAAAAATTGCAAATATGACAGTATATAACAGAATCATATGGAATCTTGAGTCAGGCAGCTGTGATGTCATTTAACCTGCCCCTGAGGGCATGCATCTAATTATCTGAAGGCACCATAAAACAGGCTGTAAAGACATGCCAAGGCATCCGTGCCAATTCACACTCACACACGGGGAGATACAAACTAGAGAAGGACAGACATACTCTTGACAGAGCTGACATGAAGAACGGAGGGGGAAGCAATTTGACACATGCTCACCCACGCATGACAAAAGGCCGATTCCACATCCCAGTGTCCAGAGAGCAGAAGGTGACGGGCTGCCAGGCCAGATGAGTGATGGGAATTTAAACCCCTCTTTAGCCATAATTGGAGAGGCAGGGAACTAATTAGCCGCGTGCAGAGAACAGTGCTGCCCCTGAGGTGTTAGGAAAAGCGACAAGAACGTTCAGCTGTGGGAGACACAGGGTCTGCGCTGAGGTTCGTGGATCAGGCCATTCCCCATGCTCAACAGGAGAAAATCAGTGCTGGATCCATGAGAGTTCTAAACTACATAAACACACAGGTATGCAAGGGAGAGATGGTACTAACTAAATTTTTATCATATTGTGCTGGCATAATTATATTCGTTTAAAGGGATTTAAAGTATATAAAGGGGTAGTGAGTCACCCCAAATTTGCATAAATGATAAACGGTGCTATTTGGGGTCTAATCCATGGTAATGATCCTAAGTGCCCCTTTTCATGAATTGCAACTTTGGAAGTCTCGAGGGAAATTGATATGATTAAAAAAAAATGTATTTAATAATTGTACAGCACAATAAAATAAGGGTGAATTGGGGGATTGTGCGAGAAGAAATTAAATGAAGTATTTTTAATTGCGAGGACTGTGAGTGGGAGGGGGTAAAAATGTTTCACGTGTAGATGCATCACTGAGGTACATATAGGCCAAAGATATCTGAATAGTTGGTATGTCGATGCCACTGGAAGCTGCAACCATATAATTGGTTTCCCAGACTCCAGTCGCAGGGCCAGAAGAGAGGGTATTGAACTGAGCAAGGAAATAAAATTATTCGTGAATCAGGCCTATTAAAAATGAACACTGCAACTAAGTAATGGTTATCACGCAAAATGTTTTAAAGTGTTATGGTTTGTTTTGCCTATCTCAATTAACTGCAATGTAAGATTGGATTGATGTTCAAACTGTCACAGCCACTGAGATCTGATACCTTTCGCATGGTATCTGTTTTCAGTCGCCCATTGAAGCAAGAAGTAATGTATTTTGGTGAATATGTGGTGTCCCCATCAAGTAATGAGGCGTATTACTGGAGCTTTGTGATGTAAAAGGAATGCTATGACATCATTATTATTGTTAGTTAGTATATTTCTAGGTGATCAGGAGAGGAGAGCGATTTAATGTACATGTATTGAAGAAGACCATTATAATCTTTATATAAAAATTTTATATTTAACCAGAGAAAGTGTGGTTTATTTATGAGCTTATGATATGAATATTGAT
>JASBQO010011205.1:0-10231 GCA_030265035.1 Desmognathus wrighti
AGCGCCGAGTATAATCATTAGATCCTCAGGGGGACACAGCAAACCCATGGGTTGGGTGCCTTAGCCCAGTGTAATGAAAGGAGGGAGTGGATCTTTAAATCCTAGGAGAGATCAGTTGAGATTTCCTGAATAGAATCTTTCATCAATTCATAAGCTAGAACTTTCCCTCATCCATGACAGGAAACTTTCAGTAACAAGTACCAGAGCAGTAAATGAAAATGAAAGTATCTGTACAGAGCCCACCCTGGTCGTGATTGGGCACTGTGTCGTCACCTGGTCACACAGGCCAGCGTGGAGCCCATCCTATTTAAGGCGGGGTGCACATATGAACCAGTTGGATTGGGAAATAAAGTCTTTTGACTGGGACACGCTTCAGAGCTCGCTCATGTTGAAGAATTTTCCAGGAGTTCTTCAACAAGGCAGCAAGAGAGGCAACAAGAAGTGACTGTCTTGTTGCCTCTCTTAAAGTTGATTTCTTTTTTTTTTTTTTTAAACTGTCAACAGTTCATCGCCATGACCCAGACCCTGTCACCAGATATCAGGATAACCAGATCATCAGATCACCGGACCTCCAGGACTTCACTGTCTTCACCTCAGGATGTCTGACTTCAAAAAGTGTACAGGCTGCCAGCAACAGCTTGATGAGTCAGACCAACAGACCCTTTTTATTCATTGCCTCTACCCCTCTCATGACATGAAGGGCTGTACCATCTGCCAAGGTTTTTCCTGGACAACTCAACAGGACAGGGCCCAATGAGCCCTTTTGTGTCAACACACCCTGACCATGGTGGACCATCCACCCAGGACTTTGTCTACAGCTCACAAAACAGCACCTATTGCTGGCTCCAGGCTTGCCGTAGGATGGAGGGCCACAGTAAGCGCCAGCAGCACAGGAAGCTTCATGGCAACCGTGAGCGCTGGAGGACCCTCCTCTGCTCCAGGCATTCATCAAGCACCAATGCAACGGCAAACTCTTGTTTGTAACTTAGAAGTGTGGCAATCAGAACCTAATTAAGCTGAAAGTTGGGAGGCTTTATTATAATGGCTCTTGGGAGGGGGAGGGCTGCATGAGAGTGCAATAGAAGTTCACAGCTAGAAAAGTAGCTTTTATTTGCATATGTGCTCCACTCGTATTCGCTCTCTCACTGGTCTTGCCTGCCCATCCCAGTTGCCCACACACCTTAGACATTCCTGGCCCTGACTTCTACAGGAGATAAAGGTCAGAGGGACTGACTGAGAATTGTGAGAGAATGACTGATCTTAGTGGGTGACTGTTGAGTGGGACGGTGACTAAGGTGAGTTACGAGTGAGGTCAGAGGGTGAGTGCCAAAGAGAATTGTAAAAGGTTGAGTGACTGAGGTGAGCGTGTGGGAGTCTGACATTAGTGGGAGAATGACAATGTTAAGTGGGAAACGAGTGAGTGACGGCTGTGTGTAGAGGACTGACTGTGAGTGGGCACTTGAGTGAGAGAGTAAAGCAGGCTTGAGACCCCAGGATGGATTATGGATGCAGATGTAGCTGCTTTCACCTATGTGTACACTATTCCTAAACCTGATACCTGGATGGCTAATTATAAACTAACTGAACCATTGTTATCCTAATCTTGTAACTATTTGTACTGTG
The DNA here is from genome assembly GCA_030265035.1 of Desmognathus wrighti. Classification (NCBI taxonomy): domain Eukaryota; kingdom Metazoa; phylum Chordata; class Amphibia; order Caudata; family Plethodontidae; genus Desmognathus; species Desmognathus wrighti. The sequence goes on from JASBQO010011205.1 coordinate 1,624, forward strand.
TAATTTAATTTTGTGGGAGATTTGTAAACTGTAAAGTATATGGTAATAAATTGTAGATACATTAATATGGGGAGGAAAGGGACGGCTGTGAGGGGAATTGGAGGAGGCCGTCTTAAAGAGACAGTACACCACCATTTAAAGTTTTTCTTGTAAGCGTAAGAAAAACTTTATATGATAGAGTGAACTGTCCCTATAAATAATTTGAACAATACATGCTCTACATTATTATAGTATGTTCCCTTTCCCCCCAACAATCGAGCCAAATGTCCAAGCAACATTTTTTTTTAAAAACCTCCAGGACAAAAATATTCTTCATGGACAATTTCCTTGCTTGTGTTTTGTCTAAAACCTTTGAAATTAAATCTACCAGCTGTGAATTTGGCATTCCCTGGAGGAGCACTGTGCTGTATATAATGATGGTGTGCAGCTCAGCTCCCTGAAATGTTGGGGTTGGCTTTGTTGTACATAAAATTGGGATGAAAGTCCAGTTTTATCGTGTGACCTGTAACTGATTTCACATTTGTTTAATAACTGGATCACTAACTATAAACCAACTGTACCATTATTGTCCTAATTTTGTAACCATCTGTACTGTACAGTTAAATTGTGAGGGATATTTGGAAAGATAATAAATTATGAATACATTAATATGGAGAGGAAAGGGACGGCTGTGAGGGGAATTGGAGGAGGCCGTCTTAAAGGGACCCGTCATCCCATTAACTACAAAGGCTATAGTAACGAGCACTAAAAACTGCCTGTACTTCCTTTTGGTAATTAATCAAAAGTATCTTTTATTTTTGAGTTATTTCATTCTGTACTTTTTGAGGTTCATTCTCAATCTTACCACCAGATCGTAGTAAAGTCTGGGACCTCTTTAAACTCTGTGACCGAGTTTTGACCATGTTTAAAAAATACATTTTAAGCCCTATAACTCTAAAAAAAACAATGTTTTTGGTAAAGTAACCAAAGGAAGTATAGGCACTTTTAATGCTCTTACATTGACCCTTTGTAGTCACTGTGACGTATGGGTCCCCTTAAATTTGAATTAACTGAACAGTGCAGACTATATATGATTATAGCATTTTTCCTTCCCCTCAACATCAGAGAAGTCCGCAGAGCCGAATGTCAGAGAGAGATCTGTTTAAAACCTCCAGGGTAAGATTATGCTTCAGTGACTCTTTCCTTGCCTGAGCTGCTTTTGTGTTACCTTAAACTTTTATTGATGCCAAATCCACCAATTGTGGATTTATCGTCCCCTAGATATATTTCATGATGTTGTCTAGCTCCCTTTGATTCTAATGTATGGGAACACCAGTTTTTCAGGGCTCTGGGACTCTACAGATTCATCCTCTTAAACCATCTGTGCACCTGGTTCTGCTGTCAATGCCAATCAGTGCCAACATGATGTTGTCTGGCGTCAACTGACGGCCTGACATCACTCTCAGTATATAGGTGATCACTTCTGTGCAGGACCTCAGTTCCTTTTACCCACTTATCACAGATGTTTCTAGTATCTGCATCATACTCCCATTCTGTCACAATGTCTGACAAAACCCTCTTTAAACGTCGGAAATGTGAGGGAACTATTTCTGTCACCACTCTGCACTGAAAATGCTTATGGTGCTTGGGCCAGAGGCATGACACAGAATCATGTCAAGCACATCAAACAATGTCTCCAAAAACCCTGCGACATAGGGTGAAACGTCTTCCTTTCATGGTGGGTCATGGGGCTGTTTGTGATTTTTGGGGATGTCTGACCAACTAGCATCAAGCCGGTAATAACACTCCCTGGCTCTGCAAGGTGGTGGGCCTTTGGCATCAGAACATCTTGGCCAGTCTATAGGTCCGGAGACTAAAACTCAAGATCAGTGTTGAAACAGAGTGCTGCAATAAATGGAACATGAGATTCACTAGCTGACGGCTTGTGAATCTCCAAAACCAATGTGTGGTTTTGGAGGTATAAAATGAAGTCTAAAAGGATTAGTCATTGAGTGCAGTTGGAGGTCTAATTCAGACTGCCTGTCCTTCCCGCCGTTTGATTGACCAATGAATTCTATTTGAATTTTTACATTGTAGCAAACAAACCAGCCAGGTTCGTGGTCTTAACGCTTTTCAAGTAGCTTTATTAAGAGGGTTAAAGAAAAATCAAACAACAACAAAAAAACTTGTCACAGGTTTTGGCCCGTAAAAGAAAATAGTCCACTCTCAGGTGTATAGTTCAATTCCGACCTGAATGCAAAATGAAAGTTGGTGAGCTGTTCTTCAAGTCACCTTAGATGTTCCCCCTCTCAAAAAGGAAAACAATTTCTTTAGCAGGTACTTTCAGTTGGGTTCTCCAAAGGGGACTTTCTTCCAATCTCCTTCAGGAGAACCTGAAATTAGCTTGCCAGTCCTTTGACTTCTTTGAAGTGTTTAGTGGTTGCTAGTGGATCCGCCTCAGGTCAGATACTGGTTCTCGGCCTTTCAGATTGTAGTGTCTTTCTTCTCTTAGTTCGGGCTCGTTTTTTCTCCTCCTAGCATGACCCACTCTCCCCACCTTCCACTCGGGCAGCTCTCTCACTTTTCTTTTTTTTAGGGCTGGCTCTCTTCCTCTCCTTCCAGCGTGAACTCGTCTCTCCCCTTTGTGACTCGTTATTTTTTCCCCCCTTCTCTTCTTGGTGTTTTCCTAAAAAGGGAAAAGAGGATGGCTTAAGAATAGGATAGTTCGTTTCACTCTAGCCTCTTACTCCCACTCGGGCGGGTTCTTGCTCTAAGCTCCTGTAGGTGTGGACCTGTCTGGCTAATCTGAAGCTAACTGGAAGGGGGACGTTTGCGTGTGGGAGTACATGGGTGTGGCCTTGAACAGGGAGGAGACAGTCTCGTTGGTTTTTCCTCTAAGACCCTGAGCGTGCTGGAAAATGACATGGCCTGCTCCTGACTGAGGTGCAGAGGCAGATGCTGTGATTTCCCCTGGCCGGTTGTCCATGTCATGTAGTAATCGCACAGTCTCCGCGCCACAGTGGGGCCCGGTCTGGCTTCCGTCTGGGACAAGCCACCAGTCCATCTCTGTAGCACCCAAGTCCGGAGCTTGCAAGGGCATCGGCGATGGCCCCACGGGCTTCTTCTGGTACGGATGTGCTTGGTCCAAGGGGATCTAGCCAACTCTGTCCACAGACGTCCTATTTGTTTCATTCATGTTCAGAGCCTTCTGAGATAAGAGATTTTCAGAATCGGAATACATTTTGGTGACTCTGAAGTGATCTAAGAAGAGGTAAAGACTTTGACTGCGACGGCAGCCCTCTGCAGTGGCCACAGCACTGCCGCCCTGCCAATGCGCTTCGCCACATGCACAATCGCAAAGTAGGTAGGCAGAGCCATCCTTTGAAAGTCTCCCCGCGTAGTTTGAGGCTTGCGTGTGAGTGTGTATTACACAGCTCTGGTGAGAGACAGGAAATCTCTGTGGTGACCACAAAAAGTGCAGAGCTGCAGGGGTTACGTTATTCTTTAACAGAGTTTATCCCCGTGTTATATTTGTGCGGGAGGATGCTTAGAAAATGTTTTAATTTTGAAGTATCCCTAGGTCATGTGAAGTTCGTAGCATAGCAGAGATGCAGAATGTGGTGGGGAAAGCTTGTGCAGTTGAAGGGAAAAATGGAAGTTTAAATTTGCCTGGATAAAGAAAGCATGGGTTTTCACTGTAAATAAAAAGGGGAAGCTGACTGTGCAGTGTGAGACAGCTTGGAGTCAATGAGTCACCGAGAGGATGTTTTCACAGGACACTGCAAAAAAAAGCCATTGTCTCAATTCATTTTTACAGCGGAGTACTTAAATAAGCCCTCAGCACTTTCTATGTTAAATCGTGTGTTATTGAGGGTCCCATGTGCAGCATGCCAACTGACACTGGTTGTTTAAACTTGCTTGATTTCAGTCTGCACTGCTTCTATCATTTTGCGTGTTCCCGGAGAATGGATTTTGCTTGGCAAAGTTCACAGTGTGCCGGGACAACTTTCCTGTCACCCGCGCCTTCCTGGACTGTGGCCTCGTGAGTTAACTCGAGCGACACAACCGTACCAGCGGACCTTTTCTGTCAGCGTTTACTTCCTTATGGCCTCTTTTAAGTGAGGGTTGGGTTGTGGAGTTGGCACATGAACATGGATACCCCCATTGAATGCATGATGCAAACATTCATTCGGGAGCGGGTTAAGATCTTTAAATATCATTTTTAATGGCATAAGTCGGCAAAAGTAATGGACGAAAAGTGGCTAGTGGAGGTTTCTTTCGAGAGGACCATTTTGGATGAAATACGGGTGCACCGTCAGTCGAAAATTACAGGCAAAAGATTGAGAAACAGGCTTGCTCTTGAATATGTGGGAATTGTTTCAGGACAACAAATGTTGTGTATCAGACATTGGCAATGATGGTGGGGGTGGGGGCAGTAGGTAAAGTGAGTTTGAATGTGTCAGAACTATTCTGGGTGGTCTGTGGTCGTAACGTTAGCAGTTGGCAGAAACCCAGAGAGACTTAGTTAAAAAATGATGTGCTCTTATATGGCACCTTTATTGCGGTAGCTAAAGGGGATACAAACAAGGATACACAATCACAAAACCACACCTATGTACATTAGCACCAATGACGGGCAGCACAATGACTACTCTCGGGGTGTATAGGAGATCTGTTGGTTGCCCTATGGCAGCTATCGCTAGTGTCTGTGTGTGTTGTCGGACTCACCTAGTGATAGGCCTCTATCTTGTTCATGCCAGGTCCTGCGCTGACCTGGGGCCGGCTCGGCCGGCAGTCCTGCCTGCATCTGGTCTGGTCGGGTATGGTCAGGTCTGGCTCGGTCACCACGGTTGGAGTGGCAGAGACCCACTGGAATATCGGGCGCAGGGTACACATCTGTGCACCTGCCCGAGGACGACCCAGTGCAGCCTTTGGGGCGCTGGTCGGGGCACTAACCTATCGCGGCTAGCAGGCATGTCAGGGGTGAGCTCCCAGTCTGCCCTGGGGTCAGCCCAACCTGTCTCGCTATCGTCTGCCTCGTTGGAGCGGGGTTCCTCATCCGTCGGTCTGGGAGTGATGTAGGAAGAGCCGCAGTGGGTGAGAGAGAGAGCCTCCTCCTTTGTCAGGGTGCCCTGGTTATAGACTTCGGTGCCCTACTCGCAACATTGGGATCACTAGGGGTTCTTGGTCATGGAGATTTCCCTAGGGTGCTCAGGAGGAAAATTACCAGGGTGGGCCCAGAAGCTGTTGCTCCAACGCCCCTCGTCCTTATTGGTGGACAAGTCATTCGCCTCTCACTCACTTCCCTCGGAAGGAGATAGTGCAAATATGCATGCCCGAAGGTTGCAACAATCACCTAAGTCCGGTTTCCATAGCCACTGCATTTTCTGCATGAGCGTCAGATTTGTTATGGGTTAGTGTTACATAAGTGCCAGCGCGCGCCCGCTGTTAGTCGGCAGAGAGCTCATGACAGTTTTTGGTACAGTGACATGGTTCCAAGATGGTGTCTGTGTTGCTCGGGTGGGATATAGGCCTACAATTCCCCCCTTTTCGGCATGGGCGAAAAAGGTGCATTTTGCAAATAGCGAATTAGTAGTTGGAAATTATTTTGCAGGTATTATGCCGTGGCGGGCTCATTTGCTCCGACAAGATCCTCCCTTAGTCACCTTGGCCAGGAGACTGGTCTTGTGTGAGTAAATACCTGCAAGGATAACAGCGAGGGGCGGTGGAGCAACATCTTCTGTGCCCACCCTGGTAATTTTCCCCCTGAGCACCCAAGGGAAAATTCCATGACCAAGAACCCCTAGTGATCCCAATGTTGTGAGTAGGGCACCGAAGTCTATAACCAGGGCACCCTGAAAAAGGAGGGGGCTCTCTCTCATTACACTGGGCTAAGGCACCCAACCCATGGGTTTGCTGTGTCCCCCTGAGGATCTAATGATTATACTCGGCGCTAGACAAATCTAGTTTCTTTAGCCTATCATCAGCCTCCTCCCTCAGGCTACTTTGTTGACTGACTGCTCTCTGGGAGGCACAAGATCCTGTGCATGCCATCAGCTCTTTCCTCCAGTATGCCCACTCTTCTGGCTGTTTATACTGGGCTTGGCTGAGTTTCTGAGTGTGGCCACTTGTAGTTATACTCAGTTATCTATAGCACCATCTGATAGGCAGTTACAAACTAGAAGTTTACTGTTGAAAACAGTCCTAAAGTTTCTAAGCAGTAACTTGCAGTAAATATGTCATTCCATCTGCCACAATATGGCCATAACCTGGGATGTATGTTTGACAGGTCTTTGCATATTGGGGAGAAAGGAAGCAGTAAGGAACAGCATTCAATTATAAACCAGGTCTAAAACCTGCTGGCTGCTATTAATACTATGAAATAACCCTTACAGGAAGGCTTTAACTCACACTGGGCTTTTCTGAAGGCTCTGTGAAGTTCACCACGTACAGAACATCTGCAATTCGGGAACAGAGTAGCCACTGCTGCTGCCGTGAAGCCCTAAAGTGAAATAACAGAAAAACAAGACAACAACCTGCCTACTCTAAAACAGGCCTAACAACCACTTAATAAGTAACATCATAAACAGTGACATTTTAAAACCATTACAGCTAGCACGACTGTACACCAAAACCTACTCCTAGGCTAAGTGGATGCCAAGTGTATCTGGCAAACTTAAAAGCCTGCCAGGAGGTGAGGGTGTGTAATACATGCCAGAGACTCTACACGTGAAGTTTGTCACCTACAGGACCCACTTCTGATGCCGTGAAGCCCTAAAATGAAATAACCTAACAAAAAAAGAGGAAAACCGGCCTACACTAAAATGGGCTCAACAATCACTTAATAAGCAGTATTTTTGACAGGATCTTGCTGAAGGCCCTGGGGAGGAGTTCACTACGTAGACCTCCGATGCTGGAAACACAGGATCAACTGCTGCCGCCGTGAAGCCCTAAAGTGAAAGAACACCGAAAACAGAAGCAAACACCCGGCCTGCACTAAAATGGGCCTAATAACAACTTACTCAAGAAATATTTTAAACATTGACATTTTAAAACTATTGCATCTAGGACAATAATACACCAAAAGCTGTCTCTGGGCTAACTGGCAAAACTAAAAGCCCGACAGGAGGCGAATGGCGTGTAATACGTACTAGAGATCCTACGGGTGCTAACTGATGAATACACAGCATCTACAACGCACACATTCTAAATTACGATAGACAACGGGCTACACAGTACATTCTATTACATATAATAAGTTAAAGTAAAAGCCTTTCATGCAATTGCCAAAAGACGCTGATCCTACCAAGAGACGTCTTCACACAGCGGCCAGCCACAGGAGACCCTGTCCAGCTCTTCACGTACATTACCCTGGATGGAGTTGGAAAAAACACATTAATATATGGAGAAGGCAGGACTGAGTATCAATAACCTATGGGCATGGGTATTTGGGTCTTAAAAGGGTCCCAATCCTGCTATACGCTGCTTTGCTCTATATAACAGGCAGTGAAAAACTGTCTATACATGATGAGCTGGAAAGCCCGAACAGATACCAGGAGCACAGGGTGCGGGTCCTAGGCAAAGTACAGGGTCTTCACGGCTTGTTTAAAAGAGTCTAGCGAAGGGATACCTCGGATAGACATGGGCAGGTCGTTCCAGAGACAGGGGGCGAGCACGTCAAACATGGACGCACCTACGGACTGGAGCTTGTGCCGGGGTTGAAAGAGTTTGTGCTCTCCCCCACTACGGGTGACCCTAGTGGCTGTGGCTGTGACAGCACCTTCCATGCCTGACCTGTGTGCTTTCACTCACCATTACTTCATAACGAACAACATGTACGGTAAGTCTTTGCACATGGAGTGTTGTTCCAAGATAGCAATCTGGCAAATGCCAATGGACGCCCACATGGGCCCAGAACGCAGAGTTACTGCACATTTCCAAATTCTCCTGTTCAGCTCATCTGGTCCAAATTTTGGTAATATTAAAGTAGGAAATGAAAATAGTTAAAAACTGCTGAACAAGTTAATGCAAGTGGAGAATGTGTGTTCCACGCTTGTGATTGGAATAAATATGAACTCAAGTAAGGATGAATGAAGACATCCATGGAATAGCCCTTAGCAGGTTCATGCTTCCAGAGCCTGGCACATTTCCAGTACATTCTACAAGAAGCTTCTGTCCCCATGCATTGCAATCAGAGGCTGCCTCATCTCCCCACACCGCTAACTAATCCTCAAATTAGTATATCCAGAGGGGAACCTCTAAGGTGACTTGAAGAACAGCTCACCAACTTTCATTTTGCATTCAGGTCGGTATTGAACTATACACCTGAGAGTGGACTATTTTCTTTTGCGGGCCATAACCTGTGACAAGTTTATTTTTGTTGTTGTTTGATTTTTCTTTAACCCTCTTAATAAAGCTACTTGAAAAGCGTTAAGACCACGACCCTGGCTGGTTTGTTTGCTACAATGTAAAAATTCAAATAGAATTTATTGGTCAAACAAAGGGCGGGAAGGACAGGCAGTCTGAATTAGACCTCCAACTGCACTCAACGTCTAATCCTTTTAGACTTCATTTTATACCTCCAAAACCACACATTGGTTTTGGAGATTCACAAGCCGTCAGCTAGTGA
>JASBQO010022286.1:0-10222 GCA_030265035.1 Desmognathus wrighti
AATAGGTGTCTTCTGAGGAAGGATTCTTTATTTATTTATTTATTTATTTATTTATTTATTTATTTAGTACGCTTTTATATAGCGATCACGCCAGGCATTGGACCGCTTAACACAAATCACAACACAAACATATAAGAATAAAATCAAAACGTACAAAACTTATAACAAATTAAAAACAAAAGCATCTGCAGGAGTCGAGAAGGAACAATCCCAGTTATGCCAGGCACCAGGCGGGGAGTTAGATCATTCTGGGGGCATAGCCCCTGCCGGCAACCCGGTTAAGGTTCTTGGCCTCTTGTGCGTACAGGATATGCGTGATGTTATTTCTGAGGGGCAATGGTGGGGATGAGAGCACCGTAATGGTCCGAGTCTGCCTTGGACCAGTCCGAGGGTTGGGTGCTGCAAGCATGGAGGAAGGCAGCAAAGTCACAGACCCGGTAGGGCAAGGGAGATGAATGGTCTTAATCTGGAATGGCGCCAGCTCTCTGTCTGTGGGAGGGGAGGGATTCATGTCAGTCGCCTCCTTGAGTAAGAAATGTTTCTTAAGTGCGATGGAAAACAGCTTCCAGGATGTCATAGCACGTAGCTGGGAAGGGAGGGAGTTCCACAGTTTCCCCCCTGCACATGCCATGGTTCTCCCACCTTTTCATTTCAATCTGTGCATGGGAACTGGTACTAGGTGTTGGTGGAAAGTCTGTCTAGCCCGATGCACCTGGTGTTGGTTTATCCAGAGGTGCATATACCTGGGGCCACGGTTGTTCCTGGCCTTCCAGATCAAGGAACAGGTACGGATGGTGATTAGGTTTTCCACTGTAAGCCAGCCCAGCTGCTGTCTCCATTTGCTCAGATGGGACCTTCGGTCCAGGGAAAAGATGAGCCGTAAGGCACGGTTTCGCACCTTCTGTACTGAATAGATGACTTTTTTGGGTGCTCCCAAAAGGTGGACTAGGCCGTACCGAATTCTGGAGCCGACCATGGCCTGATAGAGATGTATTTTCTGTGGCAGATCCAGAAGGGGAAACAACCTGGACAGGGAGTTCAGCTGGTGGTGGCAGCTCCGAACGACCTTGGCAGCGTGAGCTTCTCCACCCAATTGGTGACTGAATTCTACCCCCAGATTTCTGGTTTTGAGTACAGTAACAGGAGGGGTCCCCCAAGATGTAGGCCAGGGGATGACAGGGGATTTGGTACCCCTGCCGACCCTGCAACCAGGAGCTCGGTTTTCGTGACATTGAGGCAAAGTTTTTTTTGCCTCATCCAGTCCTGGAGCAGGGTCAAACAAGGGACCAGTCTGTCCCTCTCTGCACTAGACTCATGCAAATTGACCAGAATCTGGGTGTCGTCGGCAAACAACTGAAACCGAAGACCACAGACGTCCAAGAGATCGGCCAGAGGGCGGAGGTAGATGTTAAAAAGAACTGGTGAAAGTGAGGAGCCCTGGGGTACTCCCCAGAGCACAGGAGCCTGGTTGGAAAGAAGGTCACCCCACTTCACCAATTGAGACCTCCCCGTTAGGAAGGACTCTAGCCACTTAAGGGCAGTGCCTCCGATACCTCCCACCTGCTCTAGACGTTGAAGGAGGATCTGGTGGTCAACGGTATCAAAGGCCGATTCTATGTTTAATATGACTCTAACCACTCTCTTATTTCTCTTGTAGAAGGCTGACCGAAAATACCTGAACAGATGAAGCTAAACATAATACTTTTGATGACATTCAAGGTAAGTTTCTATCTTACACCTCAATGCAAAGCAAAATGTTTAGTTTGTAGTGGACAATATAACAGAAAAGACTTGTTAACTTGTTCCATGTTGCATTTTATATGGCTCTAACTGTTTTTTTGTTTCTACCATAGAAATCTGACTGAGTATGCCTGTTCAGAAGAGACCAAAATCGACACCTTTTGTACCTCCCATTGTAAGTTCACTTTTTCTAAACACACAATAATACAGTAAACAATGCTCGGTGAGGATTATGTATGCCATCTATTACATTTAAATTGTAGTCGTACTGCCTTTGATATTACCCTAAGTCTTTTTTTGTGGTTAGATTTTCCTTCAGGATGCCATGGAACTATTCAAAGGTAACTTAGTTTTCTGCCACCTTTTTCCAAAACAGGAATTGTAACTTGTGTAGTGTTGTTTTGTCTAGACAGGTCAATTACGTATTTCTTGAATAATTTTGATATTGTCCTAAATTCCTTATTTTTTTCTCTTATAGCAAGAAAACTAAATGTGTCTGAATAGAATATGCGGCACACATAGACCAACAATTAACCTAAAGTGAACGAATGTTAATGAATGAAAGTGACGGGCAGAAACGCATAAAATCAGAGCAAGGTAAGTTCATTTTTTCCTGTTTACTACAAAGAAGGAAAACATGGTTTTTGAAGGATTTTGAATACCTTCTAGCATAACTTAAATGTATTAATGCTTTGTTTGACAATACTTAACTGTTGACTTCTTTCTCTTGTAGGAAGCTGTCTACACTCATAGTTAAAAATGGCCTGATGCTGATGCCTTAGAAAGTGCACATGGTAAGTTCCCTTTCTCTCCATTTACAATAGTGAAAGAAACATCGGTTCAGACGAGTTAAAGGTATCATTTCTATGTTTAATGTGGCTCTAACCACACTCTTTTTTCTCCTGTAGAAAGCTGACTGAAAGTACCCGAATAGATGGATGCAAACATCCACGGTAAGATCCCTTCTCACCTTAATGCAAAGCAATGTATTAAGTTTGGAATAGACAATATAACAGAAAAGACTTGTTTAATTGTAGCCATGTTGCATTTTATATGGCACTAACTGTCCTTTTGTTTCTCCCATAGAAATCTGACGATATAATGCATGTGCAGAAGAGATCCAAAGTGACACCTTAGGTACCTCCCAAGGTAAGTTAATTTTGTCTCTCCTTACATAAAGAATGAAACAATGCTTGAGGAAGTTTGTTTATATCATCTTTTACCAGTAAATTGTTTTCATACTGCCTTTGATATTGCCCTAACTGTCTTATTAATTCTTCTTAGATGTTTATTCTGGCTACCATGGACAGATTCAAAGGTAAGTTATTTTTGCAAAACCTTACTCCAAAACAAGAAATTTAGCTTGAAGAGAGTTGCATTGTCTAGGCCTTTAAATTACTTATTACTTAAATAAGTTTGATGTTGTCTTAAATCTCTTCTTTTTTTCTCTTATAGTATGAAGACTAAATGTGTTTGAATAGAAGATTCCCGACCAGAACACCTAAAATCAACCTAAACTGAATTAATGTTTATGAAGACAAGCTACAGGTAGAAAGACATGAAGTTAAACCAAGGTAATGTTTCTACCATAGAAATCTGACTGAGTATGCCTGTGGAGAAGCGACCAACATTTACACAAAAGATACCTCGCAATGTAAGTTCACTTTTTCTCTCCTTACAATAACACAGCAAACAATGCTTGGAAAGGATTGTGTATGCCATCCATGACATGTAAATTGTCGTCATACTGCCTTTGATATTGCCCTGTCAACTTTTTTTGTGGTTAGATGTTCCTCCAGGAGGCCATGTACACATTCAAAGATAAGTTAGTTTTCTGACACCTTATTCCAAAACAGGAATTGTAACTTTTGGAGTGTTGTATTGTCTAAACAGGTAAATTACTTATTTATTAAATACATTTGATAATCTCCTAAATTTCTTATAATTCTTTCTTATAGCAAGAAAACTAAATGTGTCTGAACAGAAGACGCAGCACACGTAAACCTAAAATGAACCTAACATGAATGAGAGTACATGACGCAAAGTGAGGGGCAGAAATGCATAAAATCACAGCAAGGTAAGTTCACTTTTTCTGGTTTACTGCAAAGAAGGAAACATGGCTTTTGAAGGATTTTGTATAACTTCTAGCCTAATTAAACATTAATAATCTTTAAATGTTGATTTCTTTCTCTTGTAAGAAATTTTCTAAAAACTTCTTTAACTCTGGCCTGATGCTGATGCCCTAGAAAGTACACATTGTAAGTTCCTGTTTTCGCCATTTACATTACTGAAAGAAACATAGTGTCAGAAGAGTTGTCTTTTACTTTTAAGACAAGTAAAACGTATCGATTCTTATTTATTTAGTACACTTTTGTATAGCGATCACGCCAGGCATTGGACCGCTTAACACAAATGTAACACAAACATATAGATAAAAATCAAAACGTACAAAACTTATAACAGATTAAAACAAGGCATCTACAGAAGTCGAGAGGGAACAGTCCCAGATATACCAGGCACCAGGCGAGGAGTTAAACGATTCTGGGGGCATAGCCCGAGCTGGCAACCTGGTTAAGGTTCTTGGCCTCACGAGCGTGCAGGATATGTCTGATGTTATTTCTGAGGGGCAATGGTGGAGAAGAAAGTCCCGTAATAGTCTGGATCTGCCTTGGGCCAGTCAGAGGGTGGGGAACTGCTGGCATGGAGGAAGGCAGCAAAGTCATAGACCTGGTAGGGTGAGGGAGGTGGGTGGTCTTGATCTGGAGAAGCACCCGCTCTCTGTCTGTGGAAGGGGGAGGATTCGTGTCAGTCGCCTCCTTGAGTAAGAAATGTTTCTTGAGTGCGGTGGTGAACAGCTTCCAAGATGTCATAGCGCGTAGCTGGCAAGGGAGGGAGTTCCACAGTTTTCCCCCTGCACAAGCCATGGTTCGCCCCCCTTTCCGTTTCAATCTGTGCATGGAAACAGGAACTAGATGTTGGTGGAGAGTCCGTCTAGCCCAGTGTGCCCGGTGTTGGTTGATCCAGAGGTGCATGTATCTGGGGCCACGGTTGTTCCTGGCCTTCCAGATCAAGGAACAGGTCCGGATGGTGATTTGGTGTTCCACTGTAAGCCAGCCTAGCTGCTGTCTCCATTTACTCAGATGGGACCTATGGTCCAGGGAAAAGATGAGCCGTAAGGCGCGGTTTTGCACCTTCTGCACTGAATAGATGACTTTTTAGGGTGCTCCCAACAGGTGAACTAGGCTGTACCGAATTGTAGAGCCGACCATTGCCTGATAGAGATGAATTTTCTGTGGTAGATCCAGAAGGGGAAACAACCTGGACAGAGAGTTCAGCTGGTGGTGGCAGCTCCGAACGACCTTGGCGGCGTGAGCTTCTCCACCCAGTTGGTGACTGAATTCTACCCCCAGATTTCTGGTTTTGAGTACAGGAACAGGAGGGGTCCCCCAAGATGTAGGCCAGGGGATGACAGGGGATTTGGTACCCCTGCCTGACCCCGCCACCAGGAGCTCGGTTTTGGAGGCATTGAGGCAAAGTTTATTTTGCCTCATCCAGTCCTGGAGCAGGGTCAAACAAGGGACCAGTCTGTCCCTCTCTGTACTAGACTCATGCAAATTGACCAGAATCTGGGTGTCGTTGGCGAACAACTGAAACCGGAGACCACAGACGTCCAAGAGATCGGCCAGAGGGTGGAGGTAGATGTTAAAAAGAACTGGTGAAAGTGAGGAGCCCTGGGGTACTCCCCAGAGCACAGGAGCCTGGTTGGAAAGAAGGTCACCCCACTTCACCAATTGAGACCTCCCCGTTAGGAAGGACTCTAGCCACTTAAGGGCAGTGCCTCCGATACCTCCCACCTGCTCTAGACGTTGAAGGAGGATCTGGTGGTCAACGGTATCAAAGGCCGATTCTATGTTTAATATGACTCTAACCACTCTCTTATTTCTCTTGTAGAAGGCTGACCGAAAATACCTGAACAGATGAAGCTAAACATAATACTTTTGATGACATTCAAGGTAAGTTTCTATCTTACACCTCAATGCAAAGCAAAATGTTTAGTTTGTAGTGGACAATATAACAGAAAAGACTTGTTAACTTGTTCCATGTTGCATTTTATATGGCTCTAACTGTTTTTTTGTTTCTACCATAGAAATCTGACTGAGTATGCCTGTTCAGAAGAGACCAAAATCGACACCTTTTGTACCTCCCATTGTAAGTTCACTTTTTCTAAACACACAATAATACAGTAAACAATGCTCGGTGAGGATTATGTATGCCATCTATTACATTTAAATTGTAGTCGTACTGCCTTTGATATTACCCTAAGTCTTTTTTTGTGGTTAGATTTTCCTTCAGGATGCCATGGAACTATTCAAAGGTAACTTAGTTTTCTGCCACCTTTTTCCAAAACAGGAATTGTAACTTGTGTAGTGTTGTTTTGTCTAGACAGGTCAATTACGTATTTCTTGAATAATTTTGATATTGTCCTAAATTCCTTATTTTTTTCTCTTATAGCAAGAAAACTAAATGTGTCTGAATAGAATATGCGGCACACATAGACCAACAATTAACCTAAAGTGAACGAATGTTAATGAATGAAAGTGACGGGCAGAAACGCATAAAATCAGAGCAAGGTAAGTTCATTTTTTCCTGTTTACTACAAAGAAGGAAAACATGGTTTTTGAAGGATTTTGAATACCTTCTAGCATAACTTAAATGTATTAATGCTTTGTTTGACAATACTTAACTGTTGACTTCTTTCTCTTGTAGGAAGCTGTCTACACTCATAGTTAAAAATGGCCTGATGCTGATGCCTTAGAAAGTGCACATGGTAAGTTCCCTTTCTCTCCATTTACAATAGTGAAAGAAACATCGGTTCAGACGAGTTAAAGGTATCATTTCTATGTTTAATGTGGCTCTAACCACACTCTTTTTTCTCCTGTAGAAAGCTGACTGAAAGTACCCGAATAGATGGATGCAAACATCCACGGTAAGATCCCTTCTCACCTTAATGCAAAGCAATGTATTAAGTTTGGAATAGACAATATAACAGAAAAGACTTGTTTAATTGTAGCCATGTTGCATTTTATATGGCACTAACTGTCCTTTTGTTTCTCCCATAGAAATCTGACGATATAATGCATGTGCAGAAGAGATCCAAAGTGACACCTTAGGTACCTCCCAAGGTAAGTTAATTTTGTCTCTCCTTACATAAAGAATGAAACAATGCTTGAGGAAGTTTGTTTATATCATCTTTTACCAGTAAATTGTTTTCATACTGCCTTTGATATTGCCCTAACTGTCTTATTAATTCTTCTTAGATGTTTATTCTGGCTACCATGGACAGATTCAAAGGTAAGTTATTTTTCCAAAACCTTACTCCAAAACAAGAAATTTAGCTTGAGGAGAGTTGCATTGTCTAGGCCTATAAATTACTTATTACTTTAATAAGTTTGATGTCTTAAATTTCTTCTTTTTTTCTCTTATAGTATGAAGACTAAATGTGTTGGAATAGAAGATTCCTGACCAGAAGACCTAAAATCAACCTAAACTGAATTAATGTTTATGAAGACAAGCCACAGGTAGAAAGACATGAAGTTAAACCAGGGTAATGTTTCTACCATAGAAATCTGACTGAGTACGGCTGTGGAGAAGAGACCAACATTTACACTAAAGATACCTCGCAATGTAAGTTCATTTTTTCTCTCCTTACAATAATACAGCAAACAATGCTTGGAAAGGATTGTGTATGCCATCTATGATATGTAAATTGTAGTCATACTGCCTTTGATATTGCCCTGTCAACTTTTTTTGTGGTTAGATGTTCCTCCAGGAGGCCAAGTACACCTTCAAAGATAATTTAGTTTTCTGACACCTTATTCCAAAACAGGAATTTTTACTTTTGGAGTGTTGTATTGTCTAAACAGGTAAATTACTTATTTATTGAATACGTTTGATAATCTCCTAAATTTTTTATTTTTTTTTCTTATAGCAAGAAAACTAAATGTGTCTGAACAGAAGACGCAGCACACGTAAACCTAAAATGAACCTAAAGTGAATGAGTGTTTATGAACCAAAGTGAGGGGCAGAAACGCATAAAATCAGAGCAAGGTAAGTTCATTTTTTCTTGTTTACTGCAAAGAAGGAAACATGGCTTTTGAAGGATTTTGTATAACTTCTAGTCTAACTAAATGGTATTAATGCTTTGTTTAATAATCCTTAAATGTGAATTTCTTTCTCTTGTAAGAAATTTTCTAAAAACATCTTTATCTCTGGCCTGTTGCTGATGCCCTAGAAAGTACACATGGTAAGTTCCCGTTCTCGCCATTTACATTGCTGAAATAAACATAGTTTCATAAAAGTTGTCTATTACTGTTAATACAAGTTAAACGTATCGATTCTATGTTTAATAGGACTCTAACCATTCTCTTGTTTCTCTTGTAGAAGGCTGACCGGAAATACACGAACAGATGAAGCCAAACATAATACTTTTGATATTCAAGGTAAGTTTCCATCTTACACCTCAATGCAAAGCAAAATGTTTAGTTTGTAGTGGACATTATAACAGAAAAGACTTGTTAAATTATTCCATGTTGCATTTTATATGGCACTAACTGTCTTTTTGTTTCTACCATAGAAATCTGACTGAGTATGCCTGTGCAGAAGAGACCAAAATCAGAGCAAGGTAAGTTCATTTTTATTTTGTTTATTGCAAAGAAGAAAACATGGCTTTTGAAGAATTTTGTATACCTTCTAGCATAACAAATATATTAATGTTTTGTTTGATAAACCTTAACTGTTGACTTTTTTCTCTTGTAGGAAGCTGTCTAAACTCATCGTTAAAAATAGCCTGATGCTGATGCCTTAGAAAGTACACATGGTGAGTTCCCATTCTCTCCATTTACATTACCTAAAAAACCTAGTTTCAGAAGAGACTCCTTAAATTATTCCATGTTGCATTTTATTTGGCACTAACTGTCATTTTGTTTCTACCATAGAACTCTGACTGAGTATGCCTGTGCAGAAGAGACCAAAATTAACACCTTTTGTACCTCCCATTGTAAGTTCACTTTTTCTAAACACGCAATAATACAGTAAACAATGTTTGGGGAGGATTATGTATGCCATCTATTACATTTAAATTGTATTCATACTGCCTTTGATATTGCCTTAACTGTCTTCTTTATTTGTGGTTAAATATTCCTTCAGGATGGCATGGAAATATTCAAAGATATGTTAGTTTTCAGACACCTTATTCCAAAACAGGAATTGTAACTTTTGGAGTGTTGTATTGTCTAGACAGGTAAATTACGTATTTCTTGAATAATTTTGATATTGTCCTAAATTTCTTCTTTTTTTCTCTTATAGCAAGCAGTCTAAATGTGTCTGAACAGAAGACACTGACACTTAGAACTAAAACAAACCTAAAGTGAATGAGTGTTCATGAACGAAAGTGATGGGAAGAAACATATAAAATCAGAGCAAGGTAAGTTCATTTTTTCTTGTTTACTGCAAAGATGGAAACATGGCTTTTGAAGGATTTTGGATACCTTCAAGCATAACGCAAATTTATTAATGCTTTGTTTGATGTCTCATCTGTTCTTGGTAGCCTACAAGAAGTCTGTATTATGCTCTAATTTAAAAAAGAGACTCTGGATTCAACTGTAGCAGGGAATAATTGAACACCAATTTGTTGGCATTCCAGAATTGCTTGTACTGTTATCCCCTGCCTGGAAGCCCACATCTCTTATTACTCAGCCTGGACACTGGTCTTTAGTCTTACACAAGTAGAAGATCCTGCCTTTTTTATGTGCTGTTAAGTATAGCATCAATGTCACAGCATATAATGAATGACAAGCAATCCAATATGTAACTCACAATTTTTATTACTTTGCTCCCATAATGGCGGTGTGCAGGAATTAATAAGTTATCAAAAGATGGATGATAAAAGAGAAAAAGAGCACCATTTTTAGTAGCCACTTTGTTCAATTAATGGCCTCATAAAATTTACATATAATGCATGGGCGCCTTTTATTCATCCGGAACTGAATTATGTGAAACCAGAAGATTAAGTGCCATAACTCTGTTTTATGTGTATTGTCCACTGTGAGGGGCAGAAGAGGCTTGGCTATTTAATGACATTGTTTGGGCAAATACAAGTTTATTGCTAGAAGTTTATTACTTACATTCAGTTTACATATGTGATTTTTGCTCAATGTATTTATTTCACGCATTAAAGGGAAGCCATCACCACTTTCACTAAAGCCCAATACACAGATTTAGAAAAGTTGCCTATAGATCATACTTATCTTTTTTTTTTTAACATAATGTATATTTAACTCATTAATATTATAGCACTTTATAAATAGCACATTTTGCTCTCTCACACGATGCCTGGACTGGTGTGGACTAATTTATTCCATATGGCCAGTCTACATCTTCTCCCCTGCTTATTTCTGGTTGGTTTTAAGAGGATTACTGCCCT
>JASBQO010033362.1:0-10200 GCA_030265035.1 Desmognathus wrighti
AAAAAACTGCAAAATGACTTGGCACACATAACACACTTCTGCCATACGGGGAACATAGAGGTGTTCCACAACCGGGTATTAAAGTATCGTCCCAAACGAGTTCACTTTAGCATGGACGGCATGGTTGCCCGTACGAAGCTTGCAGTCATGGCACACAATAAAAATGCAAATAAGTGCCCGGCTACCATCACAAGAAAAACAGCTGCAACCGGAGAAATTGGTGCAGAAAGGTACTATGCCTTCTTCTCTAAAAGAAGCAAAAACTGGGAGTTAAAAACTGCTTATGAGGAAACCAACTCTGAACATATCTTGCCAATGACGGTGGATGTTGTTCGGCTTGCTTCCGGGTCAATGCACTGGAAGTGGGAATCTGAAAGCACACAGCTTCCCAAAAACATTGCGTCCACCCCGCGTCCACCAACGAACATTCTATTGGACAGACATAAGTCACGCTTCACCCAAAGGAAACTCTTCTCTTAGAAAAAATACTTTATTTTAGCAATGCTTTGTAACATCAACTTTTCAATACAAGACCGGTGTATTTGCATTGTACATCTAATTCAAGCTAAGCAATCTTTACAAGGCAGTGGCAAAACATAATTACAATTCTTACAAGGGCAAGTGGTAGGAAATAGATTTTTTAAATCAGGACTTCCATTTTTTTTGTTGCAGCAGCAGTAGAACCATTACTGTTAACAGGCTGCTTCATGCCGCAAACCTGTTAGGTTTTATCAACGTAAACATTAGATTACATTTCTGTTTTGAACTTTGCTAATAAATGTAACTTTACATTAAATAAAACACTGTCTTATCAAAAGCATGTATGTGACAATGGCGTTATTATGTGCCCTGAGCCGCAATTAACCGCTTTAATCTATCATGTCGGCTGCGTTTGGGTCTTGTTCAGCAGGGATGAACCCCAGATATGTCTCATCTGGTGCAGGGAAATGTTCTCGGATCCTCCTAACAGCACATGACGGGATAGGGCGCCTATTGTTCTTCCCCAAATGTCCGTGGACCCACATAGTGAATGCTCTGCAGGCCAATTTCCGGTAATCACTGTTCAAAGGAAGCACACATATACAGCGAGATGTTACAATACTAGATAAATACAAAAGATCAGCACACTCATCAAAGTAGTTCGCAAACACATAGCTAACCATACACAATGAAATGAAGATGCTAAGCTGATAGAGAAAAGCTGTAGAAAACTGGTCTCACCTTTCCTGCAAATCTTCTAGCCTGGGCAAGTTCACATTTCTGTAACTGGAAGCGATACGATGTAGTGCTTGTATGTGTTGCCTCGATACGAGATCATCTCTAAGGTAATCAACCTCACAGATGCAGGGTTTCTCATTGCCAAGAAAAGGTGTTATTTGTGGTATTTCCCGGCAGCAGATGCTCTCAAGCTCAGTGGGCATTTGAAAACAGTTACCGCAGGAGCACCAGTCACTCTTACCAATTCGCACGTTCTTAACTTTAACAACAATTGCCGAGTGCGCAGCGCGGTCCGCTACGGGATCCCACTGTGTGCTATTCTGCAAATATGTTGGAATTCCACGCCTGTATCTTCTCTCATCAAGTGCAGCTGCCTGCGAAAGAGAGGAGTACAGCTTCAACGGCAAGCAAACTAAAAAGTATGAGCATTGGAAATGTATTGCTCAACTAGACGCATAGATATAATACGTTTACTTACAAGTGTTTGCATATCGTCATCCGCACTGCTGGCGGACTCTGTCCGTGATGCCATCGTATGTGAGTCTGCGTACTTCGATATGGTGCTTTGAAAGAAACAAAAGTTTGATTACATGATTTACCAGGCAGCTGTAGCATGTGTTTAGCGTGAAACGTTCGTTGCATCGTGTGTTTTACATCATCATCAGGGGGCAAAGAGGCACTATAACTTCCCATTTGATTTCCCATCGCTGTGTGTAAGGAGCACGATGCAACCTGAGTGAAATGTAGATCCATAAATATGCTTCTCAACGTGCAGTGGATCTGATACCCCCCCTTTGTAAACGCCGTATGTAGGCCATCTTACAACTTGGCCAGCGCAGTTTGCGGCCGAAAGGAAGATGGGCGAGGAGGAAAGGAAGAGAGGCGTATTATTCATGCAGGCAAGGCGACATCATGCAATATAATTTAAACAAAATAAAACTGAAACTGTTTGACATTGCAGTGGTATCTTCTTTCATCCATTGCAAACGCCTCTACAACACATACACTGCAACCCGCCAACTGATGCCATAACATCACTGTAAGACATCGACATTTGACAGGTTTATAGCAGCTCTGTGCTGCAAAGGTGTGACTTGCCATCAAGTTGATTACACAGACCGTAAAAGGCGCCTGCTCTCTGGTGACAGAGTGGGTGGAGCCTTCCTTCGTGCCACTTCCGCCAGTTAATTAGCAAACCTCCCTCCATCGAAATGTAAATTAATCTTTTTTTTTGTTTTTATGCTGATACAACAATCCTTCTGTAGAAACTAATTCACATTTATAGCTACCTTTTCATGCTCTGTAAGCTGGGCTTTAATTTTAGAAAGCATGCTAGTGTCCCTATAAGTATGGACATACAGTATGCACATACCCCATAATGCTGATAGGTGATAGAGAGGAGGGCAGAAGGTGGATTATCAAGGTACAGTGACCTGCACAGTTCACAAAATAAGTAATGTGTGATTTAGTAAAGCTTCGGTACCTCAGCGTTTGGGCCCATCTGCGAATAATTTCCCCTCTTTGTACCCACCCTTCTCAGTTCACAGTACCCCGAATTTATTTTCACTTCGACGCCCTGGCATAAACACCAGCGCAATCACAGTTGGCTTTTTCTGCTTCTTCAGTGTATGCAGTTAAAAAAACCCTCTGCAGAAAGTTTCATCAATTTATGTTTGCAGCCGCCAGTCCTAAGGCTGGGTGTATTGTGTATTCCACATTTACATATTCACTTTCTCATAGCAAGGCTGTGTAAAATCGGTTCCATTGGAACATTGATGCACGGTGTGTACACACCTGTGAAGTAAAGCTACATGTTTGTCCATGACAGATGAAACTGGGATAAAACCAGAGACAGTAAAGCCTTTGCAACAGGGTGCACATTGTGCAACCCGGACAATGCCACTGATGCACCCTGGGGTGGGAAAACACTAACACTTGCCATGGAATTCATTTTTGCGGATTCACCTCATGGAGGAAAATAAGTAACATACTTGATTACGCAGACCTCCTTGCTGGTCTCGAAGCTGAGTCTTGTCATTTGGGTAGGTGTGTATCAGCGTGTGCATGTGTTTTGCTATTTCCAATAATTTACTGAATTCATGCAAAGAGACAACAGAGTGGCCACTGGCTTCTTGACCCTACGAAGCAGATCACCCTTCACATTGCCATAACTAATGTGGATAAAGGCAACATCTACCGAAGTGGCACAAAGGCTGCCTAGTAGACCAGCCACCTGTGTTTTCATATAGACAAAATAAAAGCATTAAAGAGCAAAAAGTGAGCAAAAAGCATTAAAACCAAATGAAGGTCAAACACTGTAAACCAAAGAGGCCCCTCAGGTGTACGTCTAATGTAAGAAAGATGCAAAACGTATATAGTCATTAAACAAAAAGCAATCCTTCTTTAATGGCTCCTCTGAGTATCAAATTAGAGGGCAATATACATGCACCATGGAATTCCTGCGTGTATGCTTGAAAATATAGCATTTTCTAAGATCAGCTGGCGATGCACACATCATTGTACAGGAATGTTTTCTCTTACTTCTTGCGCCTGATGGGTTGTATATCACATTCATTTTAAGAATGCTTTTTGGTTTCATGATGTCACCAGTCAGGATATCAAATTCATTGCAAATGAAGAGTTGCTCAGATGCCACAACTTCCATGTGTATTCAAAAGAAAGCAGTTTTGTTCCTTGGGCAACGTGCAGTTAAATGTTCTACAAATATCAAGCACTGGCGTTGTAACATATCAAGCAGTGTCGTTGTAACATTGCAAACTCTCTGGCTGTGTAACCTTTCTAACTCCGTGCTAAACTGTACCATGTACAAAAGTGGAGGAACAAGATAAGAGTTTAATTCAATTGTAAATTCATACTATGCCTAAAAATGTTAGGCAATTTTTTTAAAAAACAGACAAGATTGTCACATTGGAATGGACCATTAATCTGTTAATTTACAACACAATTAAGTTCCTCTCTCTGTGCCTGCATGTCTGGGAGACGTGGGTGAGCCCGAAAAAATAAAATAAAAGGTCGAGCCAGAGTCGAAAATCGGTCACGTTTTGGCCAATTTTTTCTAAAATGCACCAGCATGTTTAGGTTGGGCGTGCACACAATATATCTGTCATGGTTCAGAAGTCAGAAAGAATGTGCCTGACAATAAAGATGATCACAGGCGAATACAATCAACGTGCTTGATGGCAAGGTACACAGAGATGTGGACTGATGCAAGCAGGTCACCTGCATGGTGCACCGTTGTGCACACATCCAGCACTGATGCTTGCAGATTACGTGCACAATGATGGCATGGTGCACCGATGGACACAAAATGGTGCCCTTTTACGCGCAAGTAACATGCAAAATGATGGCACAGGGCATTGATACACGCAGGCAATGTGCATGTGCAAGAAGATGGCACAGTATATGGGTGGTCACTAATGGGGCACCGATGTGCTGTATTATTGCACTGATGCACGCAGAGAAAGTATATGATGATGGTCCCTGAGGGGACACTGGTGCTCACTCGGCCATTTTACAGAGCTTTGTGCAATCGGCCCTCTCCGGACCCCGGGGCCTCACACAGAGAATCCATTAACTTTTTCTGATTTATAAACCGTGTTTTACGGTTATGTCACGGTTTAGCTGATTTAGCAGCGTTACAGAATGTAGGGGGTGAGCATGCTGACTGACGCTTCGTGACAAAAACAATCTGTTCTGTCCCGGTGCACCTACCTCGTCTGCTTCTCGGCTGATCAGCTGACGCAAAAGTGAATCTTTGTGTTCAAGACCGGCTCGAGAAGTAGTGAGCAGTGCGGCTGTCCGAGGCGGCCGTGGGCTCACCGGGCAAGAGACCGGAGGAAAAGAAACACACACGCGATATATATTCTTGAAATATATATCGCGTGTATATAATCACACACGCGATTTTGCAACGCTGCCCTGCGCTCGCACTCTCTTTCACTCCAGTAGTGCTGCCCTTGTATCGGCGCACTCCCAATGACGCGTGTGGGGCGTATCCAACCAGCCCCACACTCCTGTGCGGTGCGCATGCCCTGTACCCTCGTACAGAGACATGCGCGCCGCGAGTGCATACCAGGTATGCACAAAGACGAAAAAGTGGGCGGGGCTATGTGGCACTGCAAAAGTGTCTCTAACTGTAAGTTTGAGCAAATTCCGCGGACGGCCGTTAAAGGAGAAAAAAATGCGGCGAAAGACCAACACCTGGGTGGTAAGTATATTGTGTGCTCTTTTTTGCACAAAGTATACCTTTAAGTCTGACTGCAGCACTTAGAGGAAGAATCTCTGTTTTGGTGTCATTTAAAGCCAGGCACTGACTGACATCCATGCCTGTATGTTATGGTACTTATTTATTATGTATTTATTTATTTTGTAAGGTGACTAGGCAAAAAGCTTTAAGCCGCACATCCAGTGCTAGGAATAAAAAAAGAAAGAAAAGAAAAGAATGGAAGTTAAAAGGCTGCACCGGCAGCTAAAACAAAGTGAGACCGCAGGCGGGGATGGCTATCTGATAATGTATCTGCCGGCCGCTTGTAACCGCAGTTTGTTCACTTTGGCCTTCCTGATTAACGCAGTGTTGTCTCTCCTTGGGAGTGGGGGAGATGAGACTGCCCCAAATGAGGGCAAGCTGCGCTGGCCTGTCCGTGGGAAGCTGGGCTGGGTCTAGAGTGACTTCGGGTGATCTCACCGATACTGGTTTGGGGCCAAGGCTCCAGGGGATCGTGGTCATCACAGGTGGGAGAGGGAATGTGGTGAGGGTGGACTTAGTGGTGGTTTTGGGCTTGAAGACCTTGGTGGAAGAATACTCAGGGGTCGTGAACGGTGAAAGATCCGCCTTGACTTGCTCTTGATGGCGCAGAAAGTGTTTTAGGGCCGATTTAAATTGGTTCAGCGTTGGTAAGGCACATATTTCGAGTGGAATAGCATTCCACGTCTTGGCCCCTTTGTAGCCTAGCAACCTGCCCCCTTTGGTAGTTTTACGAAATCTGGGTAGTTGGAGGGTCTGTTGTTGTTCAGAGCGGAGACTGCGAGTGGTAGACGAGGTGGTAGCCCAACATTGGGCATAGGTAGGGCTGATTCTGTACTTGATCTGCCAAAACCACAAGCAGGTGCCAAATTCAGCAATGTCTGGGACCGATAGCCGTCCAAGCTTCCTGCGCCAGGGTGAGATACACGCTCTGCGGGGCAGGGAAAAAATCATTCTAATCGCTCTGTTCTGTGCTTTCTGCACGCGGTGTACGGTCTTTGTTGTAGCCCCTAAGTAGAGGAAGGCTCCATAGCCTAATCTAGAGCCTACCCACGCCTGGGCCAGAGCAGTTCTCTCTTCGAGATCTAAGAATGGAAATAACTTGGCTGCCGCGTTTAGATGAAAGTGACATGATTTGGTGGTAGCTGCGGCGTGTGTGTTGTGTCTCCATCCCCCTTGTTGTTGAGCGTGATTCCTAGATCACGGTATTGGCAAACTGGAGTGGGTGAAGTTCCCCAGTCCACCGGCCATGGCACGCTCGGTGGGGGAGAGGATTTGTTGCCTTCGGTAAGTAGTAGCTCCGTATTTTGACTATTGAGCTGCAGGAAAATTTGCGTCATCTAGGTCTTTAGATGTTCCAGACAAGGGACTAGACGCTCCTTCTCGTCCGTGTCAAGGTTCACAAGGATTTGCACGTCATCTGCATACTGCTGGAATTTAAGGTTGAATTGGTCCTTATTGTGTTACGTGCTGCGGTATCATAGCATGTAGTTGCTTGTGGTTTGTATTGGGATTTGAGTTTATTCTTCATAGTTTGAATACTAGATTTCTAAGATCTCTAACAGAGGTTTGGTGAAAATATTAAACAAAATGGAGGACAAACATGATCCCTGTGGGACACCGTAGAGAGCACGAACAGGATCCACTGCAACACTTCCAGCAAAAACTCTGGAGGTGCGGTTAGCAAGCAATGAGCAAGCCAAAGAAAGCGCATTGGAGCAAAAAATCTCTGCGCACTGGTCTACGTATTGCTCCCACTACCACGTGGGAAAATGCCCAAAGAATTTGTGATAAGATTCAGACATGTACAAAAATTGTGAAATACTTTACTCTCCAAAAATGAAAAACCAAAAATAAACAAAATACAGAGAAACAATTCAAGTAAATGTTTAGCAAGATAAGTACACTGTAGAATACAAAAAATCAGGGTAATATCCATACAGTATGTACAAATGTCCATGGAATTTTATATCCCGTTTCACAAAAATAAAGTCCTCAGAGGTAATCCATAGTGATTTGGGGGAGAAGTGGACGACCCTTCACTACCCACCTCCAGAGGTAACACGTTTCGTGGGGAAACCCACTTCTTCAGACTCCCCCAGAGCAAAGAAGGCACAAAGCCTACAGTGTAAACAAATCTACAGAAAATCAAAAACACAATATGAATTAAATAAACAATACATAATTTGCAAAGCAAAACTACAAGAGGATTCCAGGGTGCTGGCGAGGCACGAGACACCCACCAACGCCAACGCCAAGACGGTGTACCATAAATAGTCAGTACTCAAAACGGGCTCACCAATCAGAGGAGAAAAAGAGAAATCGGTATCATCGAGACAATACGGTCAAACATATGGTAAATTCAAATGGCTGTATCTGAAAGCGGCCACATGCCTTGTCTTGACTAGATGTCAGGCCTAGTAAGGCAGCCTCAGAACCATGGAGTGGTCTGAAACCTGATTGGCTACAGGCAAGTAGGAAGTTGTGCTCCAGATGTTCTTGTACGTGGGCGTGCGCTGCTTGATGAAGATTTTCATTAAGAATAGAACATTGGTAGTTGAGATATTGGGTCTGAATCTAAAACAGGCAACAGAGGGGTGAGTCATGCATTTTTAGGTGAGGGAGGGGCTGTACCAGACTGGAAGGAGGTGTTAATGAATTTTTGTGACGATGTGAAGTGACATATCCCCGCCCTCTTTGACCAGCAGTACACTCACCTGTTCCAGCCTCTGAGTTTCATCCGCCTCAGTACTTCGCTGACACGAGTAACTTGCAGACTTATCTCTTCCTGTGGAGCTGACTCTGTCTCCCCTCTGCTGTCGTTACCCCCTCGCATGGAGACTGCTCGAACCCTTGACTTGAAATCTTACCCACCTGGCTGTTGCCTCTTCTCTCTGCTTGCAGCAGCTGATGCTATTCATTTGGGCAGCAATTGCGTCTGACATTTTATTCCTCTTCGAAATGGGCATTGCCTCCTTAAGATCCCCTTAGAGGCGTCTGTCCTCTCTGGGCAGGAGATGCACTTTCCATGAAACATTGGTTTATCGGCCGTGCATTGGATATCACATACATTAACATGATTAAAGTTTTTGTGTTGACGACGCATACAGTATAAGGGAATGCCATTCTTTCGGCATCTCATTGGCTAACCACATTTTAAAGGGACAGTTCACTCCGCTTTGTTTTCTTTCTTTTTAAGGGCTCATACCATCCTGAATGCAAATCCTTTTGTTTTAATTGTTCAAATAATCCCACATGACTGCTTTCCAATGCCTGCAATCTGTCGAAGGATGGGGAGTCTGCCCTCAGGTTATGTAGGCGGGATGTGGCTTGTTAATCCGTCCCTCCACTGCGGCCTAAGAGCCTTTGCGGTGCACTTACCTTGGGGCATACTTACATAGCACCTATAGGAAGCAAAGTATGTTATGTTACATTACATTGTGTCACAATTGCCATACATCTCGTCATAATCCGCTGGATCACGTCTAATATGCATCTCTACATTACAAACTTGGTTCATGTCGATGACTGCGACGGCTCTAGGCCGACTGACAATGACACCAAAATGTATTTTTTTTCTCTCTCAGGCTCTAAATGACCTCAGGGACAGGGGTGCGTTTGTGTGTGCTGTGAGACTTCGAGTTCAAGGACATATTTTTGCCAAGTAAATGAGTGATTCTTATTTTGACTTGCCAGGGCCAAGCGGACCGTACGTGACATCCTATCTTTTCACCAATGCACTTTCCACAACTGGGACATGGCGCCTTCGGTGGTGCGTAAAACGCTGAGGTAACCACCTCACACACGTAAAGAGCAAGGTGGCATTTAAAAGTATGACTTACACACGAAGATACAGAGGCATTTAGAAAGTGACACCTGGGTGCGGGGAATAGTGGGGTGGGGAGAGGTCCCTGGTCGAGTCCCCATTCTCCCTTTTTGAGGCCTTTTTGAGCCTCTGCAATTTAGCCAACTAGTGGCTAAAATAAGGTTCCCTATTTGGTTTGTGCCCATCCGCGTCTAACTCTTTAGGACGAGATCTCTGGGAGAAATGCTGTTTATGGTCTCTTGAAGGAAACTAGACCTTGCACTGGAAATTACACAGTTTCCACAATTGCAGTGTGGCTTTACCAGGCCCGGAAACAGCGCGCAAGAACGTAGTGTGTTTTCTGTGTCAATGAAAAACTTTCTCCATAACACTAAACACAAGTGAGAGTGTGGGTCCAACTTATTGGAGTGAGCCGGGGTCACTTCCTGTGACCCTGCAAACCTGTAACCAGTCATGGTAATATACCTTGGATGCATCCATGTTGTGACCTTCTATGTGACAGAAACAAAGGGAAGGCTTGAAAAAGCGGGGAGCTGTCTAGTCCATCAGCACTTCCAATGGTTTAAGTGACAGTGACTCTGGCTTCCTCCCCTTGAATGGGAGATCTGAGAAGGAGAAGGATCAGCAGACATCGCTGTATTTCTCAAGGTCTTTAGGCATTTCTTTGTGTGCAGACTTCAGGCATTTTTGCAGCGTTCTACACAGGGGAACTCCACAACACTCATATTCAGCACCGAAGTGCCTAATTAGCGAGTATAAAAAGATTTAGATGTGGTCTCAAAAATTGTTTGGTTTTCTTTTTAGGACTTTACAGTAACTTTTTAAATTTAACTCCTTTGGGGTTTTTTTCCATTAAGAAAACGAGTGCCACCCATAGTTCATGCTAGGAGCA
>JASBQO010044447.1:0-10142 GCA_030265035.1 Desmognathus wrighti
TGACTAGAATAGAGCGTGATGTTTTCTCTTGTGTGACACTACATTTATTGGGATGTCTCTTAGGAGTGACAGGCGACTGTAGCAGTGGTGTTCCGCTCCAGCTCAGTATGTCGTATTTATTTCGTGAATAATCATGTATTTTGTGTATTTACTTTGTTTCCATTGTATTACAGATATGGTTGTTACAAAGATGTAATTAGCAGCTATAAGCATCTGCCCCTGATGAATTCCAGGATTAATCAAGATTTCCAGGAAGAAACACGCCGTGTCGGGCGTTTGTCTATGTGTAGTATTTAGTTTGATTTATGTGTCTCTGTTAGGTAATGTTGGATATTGCTTTGAGTTTGTCTGCATATTGTTTGATTTCACAAAAAGTATAGGATGGTTTGATGTCTTTGTACTTCATTTAGTGTACATATCTGTGTTTTTCTTCTTATGTAAATCATTTATTGATTGTTATAATTGTGAAAATAAAATGAAATAATTCATTCCTTTATGTTTGGTGCGGACTCCCAGTGCCTTTCTAGTGAGAGTTGCGTTGTATGATTTGGGGAGCATAGAGAGGTACTGGTTAAACTCCCCCATTACCCTTAGATTTAGTGTACCAGGAATATAGACACAAGACCCCCCTGAAAGATACCACTGCTTAGGTCACCACTCTACCGTGATGGTCATATTTCCCCCTGGTTGAGTTGCATCTTCCATATAGCTTCAATCCAGGATTCTCACCCCTGGTAGGGTTGCCACTTGCTTGTCCAGTATTCGTATCCCTGATTGGATTTCCTCTTCCATGGGGCCGAATTACATTATTGTTTCCCCTGGTTTGGCCAGCTTCTTATGTGGGGCCACAGTAATGGTAAGTTCTCCCAGGTTGGCTGCTGACAGGACACCTTAAAGATGTTTTGAGAGATGAAGACTCTGGCTAAGAGAAGAGGTTGGTCTTCTTCTTGGTCATCTGGTCTCTTGTCATGCTAAGGATGGACATAACAGGATGTGGGGGTCCAGAAGATCCATGGTTCACCAATGTCTCTATGTCAACAATGGAGTTGGATCCTGTCCCAACCAGTGGCCTGGTCTCTTAAAGAGTGATGAGGTTTTCCTCTTACTCCTCCTTCTAGCCAGAGATAATGTTCTACTCAAAGTTTCACAGATGCACTGGCAGTCTTCTCCTTTGGTCTTTCAGATCACCATTGGCTTTTTTCTGGAAACTTTCCTTCACTTTTTATAGTACTTTAAATAGTCAAACTGTATCGCTGGAGCTTTAGGGCCTGGGCATGTGCAGTGTACAAGCAGAGGAGGTTTTAAATAATCCATCCTCTATCTTGGATTCGAGGCCTAGTGAAGCATGGCACCCAGTGGTGGCTGTGGAGGTCATATCTCTACCACATCATTGTTCCTGTCATTGTCCTATTTAGGAGACTCTGTTTCATTTTGCAAAAATGAGGGAATGATGCCTTCTGCAGATGCCTGCTGCTTCCACTCATCTGGTCTTTTATGTCTGCAAATTGAGGAGAGAAAATGTCTGTATGTTCAGTTTTTCCTGTACTCCTTGGGACTCAGATATTCCTTCAGGTTACCAGGTCAAGTTAGTTGTAAATTGGGTGACTTCATCACACTAGGTATAATTATATGTTTCAATTGGTTGTCTTTCTCTCTGTGTCATTGTAGATATCCACTTTTAAAAGGACTTGTGAGGTCTTAACCTGTTCATGGTCGATCAAGGGTGCAACAGGATAAAAGATAGCACTTGTGGAATGCAACCAAGAGAGGAAATAAAGGACTCCAGGTGTAAGAGTATTTGAGGCAAAGGGCATATCTGAGGTAAGTTTTGTCATGTTATGTTAAATTGTATTTGTGTAGTGCCAATGACGCATTTGCGGTTTTACAGCACTGACCTGGTGCCCTTCGGAACAGGTGGAATTCATTAACATTTTACTGTTAGAGATTTACCCTAGGGTGGGGGAGGGTGGGCACATATCTTACTGTGTTTGTTTGATTCTCTTCCCTCTGGTTGTTCTTGTCGCTTCCTTCTTTGTTCTTAATTGGTTTCGTTCGGAGCTTGGGTCTGCCGTTTTTGGGTTTTTGTCATTGGTTTCGCATGATCGTGTTGGTTACGATTGTTCTGGGTTCGTGGCGGATTGGGTTTGGTTGTGTTTCGTCCGTCGTTATCTGGTCTTCCCTTGTGTTTCCTTGTGTCTTTGGGCTTTTGTTTTGGAGTAAGAGGGTCCACCCGTCAATTGTCTTCCCTGGGCTCTGTTTGTACAGGACTCGGTTATAGGATGGAGCGTTGTTTGGTTAGGTCTGTTTTTCAGTCTCGTTGTGTCATTTGTCTATTGTTTTCGAGGCGGTCGCGTTTGGTGTTTGTTGGACCGCCCGTCTTGCGTTCAATTTAGGTCACTGTTGTTAATGAAGAGCCAGAATTTTGCCTGTTTTTTGAATGTTGTCTGGTCTTTTATTTTCCTGATTCCCGGTGGGATTCTGTGCCAAGTTTTTGGGGTTTGAAATGAGAAGCTGGCTTCTCCCGATTTCTCTGTCCTGACTCTTGGTATTTCCAGTCTGACATCGTGGGAGTTCCGTAGGATTCTGGAGCTGGTTTTCTGGTTCGTTTTTTGGTAGAGGTATGCTGGCGTCTGGGTGTAGATGGCTTGGTGGGTCACGGTCATTATCTTATAGGTGATACTCCTACTGATCAGGAGCCAGTGTAGAGCCATCAAGGCTGGTGTGATGTGTTCTCTTAGGGTTTTTTTGTGAGGAGTTTCGCTGCTGTATTCTGAACTCTTTGTAGCACATTGATGCATTCCAAGGTCGCCCCGGCATAAGTCCCCTTGGCGTAGTCCAGTCTGCTGAGTACTAGTGCCGTTACTGTGGTCACTATTTGTTGGTACGTCAGGAGCGGGAAGAGCCAGCTCAGGATCCTGAGGGTGTGGAAGCATTTCTTTGACGTGTCTTTGGCATTTTTTAAAGGGTTAATAAGGGTGTTGGATATGATGCTCCTAGGCTTTTGGTTTCTTCGGATGCATTTGATGGGTCACCCAGCTCTGCGGGCCATGGGAACGGTTCCGGGATCTGTTTCTTATTGTACCAGCGGTTGGGTCTGTAGGTATTTCCTTGTTTGATAGTTCTTTTTGGGATTATGTCAACTAGCGCGGGGGTTATAAACATTTCTAGTTCCTTTATGTCTTGTCCCAACTCTTTCCTCACTCTCATAATTCTGTGTTGATCGCTTCTCTGTCGGTTTCTAATTTCCTGGCCTTTTCTAGTTCTTTTATCCTGGCCTCGATTGCTGATATTCTCTTCCTATATCCATTTGGTTCTATCTCCTTCTGGTCAAGGTCTTCTGGACTTCCTTCCGATCCCTTTTTCCTTTCGAGATGCTGAATGGGCTCATTATATGATTGGTCCATGGTAGTTCAATTGGGATTCCTACTTCTGTGGTGTGGACCATGTGGAAGAATCCATCAAGGCCCTTCCTGTGTGTTGGTAGCGTTACTCCTTGGATGAAGTACATGGCCTCCATGTTGTTGATGAATGTCTTGGTCATGTTTTCGTTCGGGATGTTGGTTTTGATGTTAAAGTCACCCACGATTATGAGATTGTTGTGTTTCATCAGGATATCCGCTACTGCGTCAGCCAGGAGGTCTGAGAATTCTGTATCTTCTCCTGGTGGTCTGTAGATTAGTAGAAAGGAGTCGGATTTGGTGCTGTTTGTTTGGCATCTGATCAGGAGGTGTTCACACTTTTCCAGCTTGAAATTGTCATCCCTCTCTATTTTTATATTGTCTTTATATATCCCTGCTAATCCACCGCCCCTGGATTCTCTGTTTTTGAGGATGTACTGGTAGTTCTGTGGTACCATTTGGTTAATGATGGGTAGGGAGGCCTCTTGAAACCTGTGATGAAAAAGAGGTCCAGGCTTGCAGATTCTAATAACTCTTTGATCGCTGTACAGTGCTTCTGTGCCGACCATGCGCTGATGAGGATTCCAAGCCATTCTTCAGTTTTCTTGGTGGCAAATTTTCCGCTTTCCTCCATGAAATCTCTTGCCGTGTGTGTGTTCTTTTTGTTGATGATCTTTTTGGCTGTTTCCTTGCTTTCTTTTTGTTCCTTTTTCTCCTTTTGTTTGTTTTTTCTCTGTCTTCTTCATCTAGATTGGGGAATGGTTTGATTGTGGATAGTGCTGGGTGGTCTATTTCCTCCTGTTGTTTGGCGTGTTTGATGGGAGAGACTACTAGTTCCGGTTCTAGGAACCAGGTTCTTCTTCTCTGTTTAAGTGAAATTACTACAAGGGGACCTTTTGCTTGCTTTTGACCTGAAAACCTCTGAAACGAATATAGAAAAAATGAATACATTTTGCAAAAAATCCAAAAAGAATTACCAGTCTTAAAAATAACAGTACTAGAACGCATAATAGTAGTAATAAAAGTACCTCATCACAGTAACTGCTGAGGTGCATTATACAGAACATTTAATATTGAGTTGTGTGTGAAAAATATATTTCCTTTTTGGGTTGTAATAGTTTGATTCTGTCATTTTAAGCTTTTTTTCAGCTCCGCCACCAAATGGCAGTTCTGTCTATAGGAGGCTCACCTTGTTTAACTCTGCATCCAAGTTTTGTCCATGTCTAAACATATATTTTAAGCCCTATAACTTAAAGGGGCACCGTCGTCACAATGAACAGAAGCAATAGATAGTTTTTTGTAAAGAGCATTAACAACTGCCTAAACTTTCTGTTTTCCATTTTCCATGAAATTGTTGTTTGTATAGTTTTATTGTAAAAACGTGAAGTGATGTGATATTTTTTAGATGCAATTCCACAGCTCGCCACTAGAGGGCTTCAAGGGTTCTGTACTGGAAAGCTCTATGCAGCACTTTTTGTGTCCGAATTTTGACCGAGGACGTTAAGGTAGTGCATGATTTTAAAAGTGCAATTACTGTAAAACTAAACATTTTTCAAACACATGACAAATTACAATTCTGTGTAAGTTTTGAAGGCAAATGCAAAGAGAAAAAGTAATGATCCCAAGATTGACCCCCTTTAACAAGTAACAACATTTTAGGAAAATTATCACATGGAAACATAAGCAGCTTTAAATATCCTATACATAGACCCTTTGTACTTAGATTGTTTATAGTTAATGTGGTGGCAGGCCCCCTTTAATAAGTGTATTATTGATCATAATAACCATAATAATAACAATAGTAATGTTAAATATAGTAATACTAATAATTATGGAATTAATGAAGATGACGACAATGATGGTTATAGAAGTAACTCCAATATAAGCTGCATATTCATGACCCCAGCTCAGGCTGCATAGTCATGACCCCAGCTCAGGCTGCATAGTCATGACCCCAGCTCAGGCTGCATAGTCATGACCCCGGCTCAGGCTGGATAGTCATGACCCCAGCTCCGGCTGCATAGCCATGACCCCGGCTCAGGCTGCATAGTCATGACACCAGCTCAGGCTGCATAGTCATGACCCCAGCTCAGGCGGCATAGTCATGACCGCAGCTCAGGCTGCATAGTCATGACCCCAGCTCAGGCTGCATAGTCATGACCCCGGCTCAGGCAGCATAGTCATGACCCCAGCTCAGGCTGCATAGTCATGACCCCAGCCCAGGC
The DNA here is from genome assembly GCA_030265035.1 of Desmognathus wrighti. Classification (NCBI taxonomy): domain Eukaryota; kingdom Metazoa; phylum Chordata; class Amphibia; order Caudata; family Plethodontidae; genus Desmognathus; species Desmognathus wrighti. The sequence goes on from JASBQO010044447.1 coordinate 5,624, forward strand.
TGCAAGGGCAAGGCCTTCACAGATGGTTATATGTCTTGTTGGAGAAGTTATTAAGGTAGAATTATATTAATGACTCTCTAAAAAGGTCATTAATATATAAATATTTAAAACATTTTGGAGCGCTTCTGACCCCAAATGTAGAAAAATAAGTAATGGGCACTGCTAAGTGGAATTCCCTTAGCAGTGCCCATTACTTATTTCAGCACCCTCTCTGCAACGAGGCACTTCTGGCCCCATTTTTTGTGTCCCCAGGGTCAAAAAGTAAGAGCACATTCATCTAGGTTTATCGCCCTAAAAATTCAGTAGTTTTCCAAACATTACCACATCTTGTTTTGTGGCCTTCCCTCATCGTTAGATTGGGTGCAACCACACATGTGGGGTACAAATTTTTTCGGGAGGACTTGAGGAATCTTGGAAGATGTGTCCCATGTCACTGGCCATCATTTACCCTACCATTTTTCACATCCTACTGTACACCAATGTTTGAAAAGTTACTTTGTCCCCAAAATTATTTTTGTATGCAGTGAATCATGGCTAGTCCACATTCAGTTTTGGTCATAAAGTTATCCATCCCTGAACCCATGTACATGTCTACTTTGTAGACGTGTATGAATTGTCATGGTGAACAAACTGTTCATTTGCTTTTTTCATGTGCCAATGGGTCGAGGGTGGTTCTAAGATTCCACTGTCTACTGTTAGTGCACTGTGCTTACTGCCCCAGGGTGTCGGCAATTTTTTGAGAACCAGCACAAAATGGATGTTTCCCTTCAGTGATTCCTCTGCGGTGACCCCACAGCCGTGTGTCGCCCTGAGTATAGTTCCAACAAGCAGTCGTGTTGCACCTTGCAACATTGACACATGGCAAGCCTCGCCACCGGATTCACCCGTGGAAAGGTCGAGCAGGGCCAACCCAGCTGGCAGATGAAAGAGCTTGGGGCAAAATTGCCACATGGCCGCTAGGAGATCTTGCAGCCTGCAGCGAGTAGGATGGTGGTGATGGGCCCCCATGTGGGCCTGAAGGGGAAGCTGAAGATGAGAGTGCAGCTGGAGCTGAGCGGGCAGCAGCCGGGCCCCCACGAGGGCTGGGAGAGAGGCTGGGGATGGGCAGACAGCAGTCGGGCCCTCAAGGCTGAAAATGAAAGGGCTGCTGGAGCTGAGCGGGCAGCAGCCGGGCCCCCAGGTGGGCTGAAGGGGAAGCTGAAGATGAGAGTGCAGCTGGAGCTGGGCGGGCAGCAGCCGGGCCCCCACGAGGGCTGGGAGAGAGGCCAGGGATGGGCAGACAGCAGTCGAGCCCTCGAGGCGATGGGAGGGAAGCTGAAGATGAGAGGGCAGCTGGAGCTGAGCGGGCAGCAGCCGGGCCCCAACAAGGACTGGGAGAAATGCTGGGGATGGGCAGAAAGCAGTCGGGCCCTCAAGGCGATGGGAGGGAAGCTGAAAATGAGAGGGCAGCTGGAGCTGAGCGGGCAGCAGCCGGGCCCCCACGAGTGCTGGCAGAGAAATTAAATTAAATTAAATTTATTTATCTGCCAAACCTGACAGGGCGCAGAACATTACACAAGGTTTCAAGGCGCCTCCCCACCCACCACCTCCCTCCCTCTTGGACACCCACCCCCTCCCCCTCTTAAAAAAGGACAAGAAAACACACCAGAAAAAAACAAGAAAAGGAGGGACAATGGTCCCAAACCACAGATCAAGAAAGATGGAGGATCCAGGACGAGGCCCCCAAGTCAGGAATTAGGTCCCGTCCAGAGCCAGCACGTGCGAATTCACCAGGTGCTTGAACTGGGCCACCCGACTTGCCTGGCAAAACTGGACAGGGAAGTCGTTCCACCAAGGCGCCGCATGAACAGACAGTGCTCTCCCCCCCTCCTCATGCGCTGGAACCTGGGCACCACCACCCGAGCCAGGGGATGGGAACGCTGTGGCGGCATGGTGGTCCTCCAAGTGAATCTCCTTTGAAGGTAGACTGGCCCACATTGTGCAGGGCCCTCCAAAGCATGACCAGGCATTTCAGCTTTATCTCATCTGCAATTTTAAGCCAACCTTGCCCCCTCCTGGCGTCTGAGACATGGTCATATTTGCGGAGGCCCGACACCACCCGCACCGCTCGGTTCTGCACTCTCTGAATGAGGTACAGCTCCCTGAAAGGGAGTCCCGACAGGAGAGCATTGCAGTAAGCAATCCGGGTGAGCGCTAGGGCCCAACACAGCGTGGCCTGGTGACCCAGGGACAAAAGGGGCATAAGAGGGGCCAGCCCATTCAGCTGGTAGTGAGCTGAGCTGGCCATGCTGGAGACCTGGGCCATGAGGTCCCCCGACTGGTGGAACCGAACCCCCAGATTCCTGGCCACCTCCACTGGTTGCTGTCAGGGCCCGAATGAACTGGGCCAGGGTATGGTCAGTGGATGTTCCGGACTGTTTGGCCCAAAGAGGAGGACATTGGTCTTCGACTCGTTTAGCTTGAGCCAATTTTGGCTCATCTAGATCTGGATCTTCTCGAGGCAGGAAACCAGCCGGTCCCCTCCTCCCGCCGAAGGGTGGAGATCCACCACCAGCTGGGTGTCATCAGCATAGGCTTGACACCCTAGCCCCGAGTCCTCCAAGATGTCCGCCAGAGGCTGCATATAAATGTTAAACAAGACCGGCAACAGTGCCGATCCCTGTGGAACCCCACAGGAAATCGGCCTGGGCTCAGATCTTGCGGCTCCAATTCGGACTTGCTGAGAGCGGCCATCAAGGAATGACTCAAACCATTTGAGTGCCATGCCCGTGATCCCAGCGACCCGCTCCAGCCGGTCGTGGAGGATCCCATGGTCGAGGGTGTCGAACGCCGCAGAGAGGTCGAGAAGGATGAGGGCCACTGGGTGGTTATTATCCAGTAGCCCCAGAATCCTCTCCTGGACATCCACCAGGGCAGTCTCTGTCCCTCTCTGCGGCCTGAATCCCGACTGGAGGTCGTGAAAAACATTGCGGGACTCACAATGCTGGTGGACCTGGGGTCCAATCACCGCCTCAGCAATCCTGGCCAGCAGCGGGAGCTGTGAGACAGGGCGGAGGTTGGACAGTACAGTGGGATCGGCGGTGTTTTTTTTTAACAGCGAGGTGACGATCCTGGGGAGGCTGGGGATGGGCAGACAGCAGCTGCAGGGCCACCAAGGATGGCAGGAAGGTCCAACACTGGTGGGGGAGCCAACGCTGGGGGGCTGATGATGACGGGCACGTGGGCTGGGTGCCACAAAGAGCCGGCACCACAGAGGAGGTGACCACTGTGCGGCAGCTGGGCTGAATTATAGTCGGGGGTGGGCAGGATCAGGGCTCCCGAGGCTGAGAGTGACCATGTGGCCGGACAGAGTGAGACCCAAAGTAAACCGCTCCCTGCAATAGAAATGCACAGAATGAGACTCTCCCCACCAGGCCCAGCCTTCCCTTCCCTGTCCTTGGGGTCTTGCTGCCCCCAATATTTCCACCTTTTAAGGGTGCCGCCCAATCCAGTGAGGCCAACCCTGGACTTCCGGGGTGTGTCCCCCTTTTGTGCTCAGCCTGCCTGTGCAGAAACCCCCTCAAGTGCTATGCACTGGGCCAGACTAAGTGTGTCTGTCTGCAGTCAGCAGAGAGGGATTAGTGTCTCTGAGCATGTAGGGTGAGCTCCTGGGATACCCCACCCCAGCCACAACCCCAAGCTGTGCAGGGGAGGCCTGCAGAGTGTGTCTGTCTGCAGTCAGCATAGAGGGATTAGTGTCTCCTTCCTGAGCATGTGCGGCAGGCTCTTGCTGACCCACCCCATAGGTAGTCCTAAACTGTGCAAGGGAGGCCTGTGGAGTGTGTCAGACAGCAGAGGATTTGACAAGGCCCGGTGCGCAGCACCTCGAGATGCCGCACTTAACCCCATTTTGAGGGGGCGGGCTCCCGCCAACCCCTCCCTCTCCGCGGGTAAGGGATTGGCCCCTCCCTGTGGGGCGTGCAGGGAAGCACAAAGGGCGCAAAAGCCCGGAAGGGAGGAAGGGCCTGCGATTGGTCCCCACAGCGAGGGAGGAACGCCCCGGGGGCGGGCCAGCAAGGCCTTAAAGGGCCATGCAGGGAGCAGGAGGGTCTCTTACCCTCTCGCTCCACCGCCCCAACGACAAGTTCACCGATCTGCGAGGAAGCGAGGCCACCAGCGCAGCGCACAGCTGCTCGGGCCCACGTGGCCGAGCTCAGCCTGTGAGCACAGCGCACAGCTGATCGGGGAGGTCGGAGCAGATCAGCCGATCCACGCCGCGAGCTACGGCGCACAGCTGATCAGGGCCACGCAGTCGGCGCGGCCTCGTGGAGGACAGAGCAGCAGCTGATCGGCGCCCGAGCACGGCGCACAGCTGATCGGGCCACGCAGTCGGCGCGGCCTCGTGGAGGTCAGAGCAATTAGGAGGGCGTGGTGTCCAGCTGATCCTGGCACACAGCTGAATCCTGGTGGGTCGGAGGGGAGGCTGGAATGGCGCAGCCGAATGAAATCATCATCAACACGGACAACTTCATCAAGGTGG
>JASBQO010055532.1:0-10082 GCA_030265035.1 Desmognathus wrighti
AAAACCTTTGTCCGAATATTTGCGGGAGGCGGGCGAAAGTTGGGACTTTCGCTACCACCGCCCATGAATATTTGGAGGGGCTGTTCGCCCATCTCTAACCATGAATGTCACATCACTAGATATTGTATCCACGACCCTTTCCCACATTTGGTTATGAGACGTTGATCCAATGCCCCAGCCATGATACTGTAGAATGGGTTCCAGACCCATTATGTTAAATGCTGACCTCACCTCTTCTCATTATAGTATAATGTCATTACTTCATCTGTTTTAGAGTCTACCGACCACCACGTACAGCATAGTGGTCACATGCTGCTTTTGCCCTTACGCTACCTAGCTTTCTAGCATGAATGGTTTACCTTTGCCTACACTACTTCAATGGTGCACTCCACACATAAGAGATACAGCCTCCCTCTATATGTCTATGAAGAACCTCAATTTTCCTCCTGCCCCCACGGAGGATAGCTCACATTTGCCCATAATACAACAGTGCTAACAAATGGCTAACAACACACCCGTACCACTCACAGACAAACACATACCTGCTCCTCCCTATCTCACTCCAGGTTCCTAGGGATGAGGTAACCCCACATAATAAAAAGACACAACTGTCACATACATGCAACCGAAAGGGAGTTATGAACTCAAGCTCTCTCAAGGTTCAAAGCACATATAATAGTTGTGGGATCTCGGTCAGAAATCAGGCGGTTGCTGATCCCCTCCAGCCCGTGGTGCTTCGATACTGCCTGGGTGGTGATTCTGTGCCATACAAGAACCTACTACAATACAATACAATACATGTGCTCATTGACCCAGAATCTCAAACAGCTTCGTCAGTGCCCATCAAGAAGGCAGCCAACGTATTTGCACCCATCTTGCCCAAAACCATCGCCACCAAACACAAGTGATACACCATGGAATAAATAAAATAAAAATGTACCTAAGACACACAGAAAAAAGATGGAGGAAAAAAAAAATCTAGAAACACTGAATGACCTAAAAAGGAAGCAAAGGGGTTATAACAACAAGATAAGGTCACTCTTTAAACAATATTACACCAGAATCATAATTAATCCTTTAAACAGACAAAAAGAGCTTTTTAAAATAGTGAAGGACTTCATGTACCAACAACAGGATCAGGATCTCTTCACACATTATGGAAAATATCAAGAAACTTGACTCACTCATAGAGTAAAGAAGGTGAGATTTACCCCCATAGCCTCAGATGGGGGTACCCAGACCATTCTAGAATGCAACAGAACCAGATTAAAAACATTTTAAAAAACTATAAGAACTAGAATTTCAGCAATTTGCCAAGATAAACAAAAAATCCAGATCCCCGCTTGACCCATACCCTGGGCACATCTTCAAGACCATTGCCTTGAAATTATGCTCACCTAGAGAAGCAGTAAAAACCATCATAAATAATTCCATCGAATAAGGACATATATCAGTTTCTCGAAAAAATTCCAGTCATACCCATTTTAAAACAAGCATTGGCCAATGCCATTAGTGTTTTGCTTTTTGGTGTTGGGGCAATCAGTTGAGTTGTAACATATCTTTATTTGCTTTTCAGCATCTACAAGATAACACAGCTCATCATATAAAATTTAAAAAAAAAACAGAAATGACTCACAATAGTTAATACAATTTCCAGATTTTCAATGCAAAACACAACTTTATGAAGACATAAATACGAACAATATCGTTGCAGTCGATTTCATTCAAGATCATAATAAAATTAATACTAAGATCTACAGATCGATATTTGCCCGGCCATCGCGCACGAAGATCCTCAACCTGTTGACAAGAGGTAAACAAATGAAACCCATCATCTATATGTGGGCATGTAGAAGCACAAAAAACACAGTCAGACGAAAGCAGAGGTTGGCTAGCTCTTCGGACTAAATAATGCTTTGACTGCAATATGCCCAGACGAAGCTTGGCAAAAATGCGCATAACCTTAAATGAATCACATTTAAAGAGATACGGTTCCCTTAGAGAAAAACATTTCGCTTCATTATAGTGGCATAGCGTGGACGGTGTGTGGCAATGAGAAACACATTTAGCATAATGAAACGTATTAATCAGTTCCTTGTAGTTATATAATTTCATTGCAGCGGTGTTCCCAGTGCGTATCAAATCCAAGAGAGGAATTTTGATGTTATTAAATATACTGGTGATATGCAAAGCCCACGTGTATTTATATTTGCTAGACAATGCCTCAAGGGCGCAAATTTTAATTAAGGACTGGTCAGGCTTGTTGGCAGAGACATATTTAGCAAGGCGAGTCTCAATAGTGGCCACTAGAGGCGGAAGGTTGATATCCGAATTGAGCACCTCCTTGGGCGTCGATTGGGGAAGACCTAAGATCGTACGCCAAAAGAAGCCCTCCCATTTCTTAGTATACTCGACAGCCTTGTGGCCCCAGGCTTCTACACCATAAATCATAGAGCCCTGCCATTTGGTTTGGTATAAAGCCAAGTATGGAGAAGCATTGGCAAATAAAGCCGTTTGTTTCAATTTGGCAATGGCCCATGTGAGACTCTTGCTTTTGTTAGTAAGGTTGCCAAGATGAGTTGCCCAAGTGCCAGTAGCAGAGAATGTTGTTCCCAGATAAACAAAGGAACCCACATTATCCAAACAACCTTCAGAGTGTATTAAATTGGTGGCAGCTGATTTTTTTCTAACCGCCATAACTTTAGATTTCTTAAAGTTAACGCACATTCCATTCAATTTCGAGTAAGTTAAAAGTTTAGAAAAAGCCAGTTTTAGCCCTTTTAAGGAGAGGTCCATTAGTACCAAATCGTCGGCGTAGGCCAACGCAGAGATGTCTAAATTGCCCATTTTAGGTGGAATCGTCCCTGGACCAGAAATTGCCTCAAACAAATCAAGAGTATATAAATTAAACAAAATTGGCGCAAGGACGCATCCCTGTTTCGGGCCCGCAGATGTCGGGATTTTTTTAGACAACTCGTTGTCTGGACCCCAGCGGACCTGGATCCAGGTTTCTGTATATAATAAGGCGATGGTCTTAACTAGTGATGGATTGACCCCGATTTTCAAAAGCTTATGCCAAACTTTCTCCCTAGGTATTTTATCGAAAGCTTTTTCATAATCGATGAATGCCAGATATGATGAACATATTTGTTAATAATAAAATCTAGGGTCAAGATGTTATCAATAATTGAATGGCCTCTTCGGAATCCTGTTTGGAATAGTGGGCATATCTCATTCGTTTCACACCAAGATGAAAGTTCTTCTAATAGTAATTTGGCAAATATTTTGCCAGGAGTATCAAGTAGGGCCAGTAGCCTATAATTAGAGGGGTCCCTACGATCACCTTTTTTTGTGTAGGGGGAACAAGATAGACCCTTTCCAGGACTCAGGGATACTGGAAAATTGATAGGAAAAATTAAATGTAGGAGTTAACAATAAAGCCCACTGTTCTGGAAACAGTTTAATGCAAGAGGCATGAAGACCATCAGGGCCAGCTGCCCTAGATGGATTTAAAGAATTAATAATGCTTACAATTTGTTGAGGATGAAAGGTGCGTTCAGATGGAACATTAGGCCAAGACATATTCAAAACTGGCTGCGACGGGTTATATAAGCTACCCACAAACTGTATCCAAGTCACTTCAGGGATGTTAGCGCATGGGGGCAGCTATTAGCAGGGGATAAGGTTTTGTTAATGTGATACCAAAATGATTTTAGGTCACAAGATTTTAAAAATTCTACAATGCTATCAGCACTTGCCCTCAAAAATCCAAGCTTCTTTTGAGTGATAAGAACCCAATAGCTTTTTTTTAAAGCAGAATGTGAAGCCCTTTGGGGCGAGTCTGCTGCTCGGAGATTTAAGGCAGATTTCCAAACCTGCTTCCGCAGTCGCTTACATTCCGCATTGAACCATACGTTGATGGACGCTGGTGGGTTCAGAACAGGAGAGCGGGTATTCCTAACTCTCAGGATAACAGAGCAAACATTATCTATACATTGGTTATATCTTTCTAATGGTATTGCGGGCGAGGGCAGGGTAACCTCAATTAAATCAGACAAGATTTCTTCATATCGCATAACACAATCAGAGGCAATATTGACCCTAGTTTTGTTTTTGATAATTACTGGGGCACATTAAATATTCGAAGAATGCAGACCAGGGCCCACAGACAATTTCAACAAAAGTTGAGCGTGGTCGCTCGAACCACCCCAAATGTATTGGAGGTTTGTCGCCAGGGGAAATAAATCTGCCGGAATTAAGACATAATCAATAGTTGATGATTGAGCCCCACGCCTGAAAGTTGGAGAACAGATGGAATGGCCGGGGAGGCGAGCATTCGCCACAACAAGGTTATGGGAAGTGATGACATCCCGAAGCCGAAGCGCACCAGCAGTAATCAGGGGAGGACAAAAATCTGGGGGACATACCATCGGGAAGTCAAAACACGTTTGATCCTCCCAATCTTCAAATAGGGATGGATGTGACAAATTAATGTTAAAATTACCCCCGCACAGCAATAAATCCATTGGATATTCTGAGCCTAGTTGGACAAGTACATTATCAAAAAGCATTAACAGTCTGAAATTATTACAAGCAAACAATAAAGCAGGATGAAAATATACATTGATTAAAAGCACATTTTTAAAAACAAAACGATAATGTGGCTGCAGATCAAGTCTGATACACACAATGCCGGGAAAATCTCCCAAACTTTAGAAATTATCCAATTTAATTTGATGTTAATTAAGGTGGCAAGTCCTCCTTTGTTGTGCCCCATTGTCGAAGGAGAAGCGTATTGGAATACAGATGCAAACCCGTCAAAATTGTATGCCTCTAGCACCCAAGTCTCTTGAAGAAGTATGAAGTCAAATTTGCGCAGCTCGTCCCATGTCTTAGAGTCCGTGGCTGATTTCAGACCTGCGCAGTTCCAGGAGAAGCCCACTAGATCTGAACTTGGGCGGTCAAAGATGGGAATTGACATCAAGAGAACCTTCAATCAGACTAGAGTCAGACATTTCGGACATTTCGATCAAGGGTAAAGGATCACTGGGACGGGAGCTATTACTTGAATTAGAGTCTAATCTTGGTTTCTTCTTGGAACGGATTGGAGAGGCTCTAGTGTTAGGAACTGGACACTTCCGTTTTGGAGTAGAATTGCTGTCGTTCAGCAACTGGACAGAATTAGATGTAGGTATACTTGTCTCAGATAGGTGTGAAATATTAACTTCCTCAACATCGTAGCCTTTGCTGAGGAAGAAGGCCGATTGAGACCAGATCAACTCTCCAATAGTATAATTGGCAAAGGTGACCCTGGTGAGAATAGTATTGCCCGGGCATGTAACATAGCGAAAGCGTTTTATGTCCAATTGTTTGTATTCCTAAGCATTGGATGCAAGACACAGAGACTCAGAAGACGACAGAGATTAAAAGAGCCGTGCTCAAAACCATCCTCCTGGCAAAATAAAGGGCGAAAGTAAAAAGAAGTGTTGCTCCGAACAACTTGAAGATGGGAGTTATGGGCAGTCGAGTTAGTGGCAAAAGATGAGCCAGAGGGAATTGTTGACTTGGAGTCAGGAGGCGAGAAAACCGCCGCATTCGGATTCAGAGCTTGCGAGCTAGAAGGCAAAGACTTTAAAGGCGAGGTTTCCTTTTGAGCTTGCTTTGTAGGAGCCATCATAGAAATAGGAGGTGTGGAGGAACCAGATGGAACGGCTATTGATTGGCACTTCTGAGTAGACAGTAAAGCTAGCATTTTAGCCTCAACATTAGAGATACGATTAAAGACTTTTTGAGTTTCCTTTAATGATTGAGTCACAATACCATGGTCGTTTCTTTGCACGGATAAGACCGCATCAAGTTTGGCTTCAATAGCAGAGGTGGCTTTTTCAGCTGTAGAGAAGCAAGTACGAAGTTGAGCAAAATGTTTATTGTTATCGAGATGATAATCTTCCAGTCCCCTATTCAGGGATGTTAAAGTAGACTTTTGATCAGCGATCAGGTCCGTCATGGTATTTAAAGCATGAGCCATGCCTTCTATCACCTCCAGTTGTTGCGATGTAAAGGCAGGTTGCGAGGGTGGCTCTATTTTATCTATTGATGGAGTAGTTATAATAGCCGCTGTTGTTTGCGCAAGCTCTAAACTTTGGGTATTTGGAGTTACTGAAGAAAGAACCGCCTCATACTTCGATACTGCCTGGGTGGTGATTCTGTGACATACAAGAACCTACTACAATACAATACAATACATGTGCTCATTGACCCAGAATCTCAAACAGCTTCGTCAGTGCCCATCAAGAAGGCAGCCAACGTATTTGCACCCATCTTGCCCAAAACCATCGCCACCAAACACAAGTGATACACCATGGAATAAATAAAATAAAAATGTACCTAAGACACACAGAAAAAAGATGGAGGAAAAAAAAAATCTAGAAACACTGAATGACCTAAAAAGGAAGCAAAGGGGTTATAACAACAAGATAAGGTCACTCTTTAAACAATATTACACCAGAATCATAATTAATCCTTTAAACAGACAAAAAGAGCTTTTTAAAATAGTGAAGGACTTCATGTACCAACAACAGGATCAGGATCTCTTCACACATTATGGAAAATATCAAGAAACTTGACTCACTCATAGAGTAAAGAAGGTGAGATTTACCCCCATAGCCTCAGATGGGGGTACCCAGACCATTCTAGAATGCAACAGAACCAGATTAAAAACATTTTAAAAAACTATAAGAACTAGAATTTCAGCAATTTGCCAAGATAAACAAAAAATCCAGATCCCCGCTTGACCCATACCCTGGGCACATCTTCAAGACCATTGCCTTGAAATTATGCTCACCTAGAGAAGCAGTAAAAACCATCATAAATAATTCCATCGAATAAGGACATATATCAGTTTCTCGAAAAAATTGGAGGTTCTTGAAACATCAAAGCCACCAGGTTCCAGTTTCTGTGATTACTGTGCAAACTGTTGTTGGTTTTATTGTGTCTATAAAAGATAACACGTAGGGAATCTTTACGTTCAAAGGATGCTGGCCTGCAATTATCCATGGCTGGGTGTTAAAATATCCTTCCACATGGTGCTATGTTGGGAAAGTACTTCCCTATTCAGTTCCCTGTTTTGCTAGCTCTCAATGCACCCCTCACAGGGAATATTACAAGCAACGTTTTCTGGTGTAATTTGGACACCAAAGGCAGAAAACTAAAAAACGGGTGAATGGTTTTCTGTTCACATCTTTTTATGAATTGCCAAGCATTTCCATTATGGCAAATGCCAAGGGGGGATTTTGTATCTCGACCCATTGGGGATGCCCGGATGACCCTGGTGACCGAGCTCTACCAACTTAGAACGAAGAGAAGCCGGCGGAACCCATTTATCCGCCCTCTTGACGCCCCATTCCGAGAAGGATAAGTCATCCCAAACTAGTTTAAAACCCGACTTTTCCACCTCGCTATGCATCACGCCGTTCCGCAAAGATTCTAACAACAACTGATAAAGGCTATCCTCTCGGACTGCGGACTTCCAATCCGCCTCTGATATGACTGAATACCTATCGGCATTAGGGGTATCATCATCACAATCCACAGTTAAAACGTCATCCTCTGAACAAGGGGGAGAGGACCTCGACAAATAGTCAGCTACCAGGTTCCTTTTACCCGGTAGATATTCTACCTTAAACCTGAACTCCTGTAACTCTAACACCCAACGCAAAATCCTGGTACTCACATTCTTAGTGCCCTGCGTTGTAAAAATAAATGTCAAAGGTTTATGATCAGTCTTCAAAGTGAACTCCGCACCCCAAAGGAAATTTTTTAAATATTTAGTTGCCCACCAACAGGCTAGACATTCACGTTCTATCGTTGAGTAATTTCTCTCATGTGACCTCAAAGCCCTTGACGCGAATGCTATAATTTTTTCTAAACCCCCTTGCCACTGTGCTAAGGCAGCCCCTAAACCTTTCAAGCTTGCATCCACATATAACACAGATTTTTTTGTGACATCAAAAGTAGTCAAAGCCTTTGCAGAACTTATAGACCGCTTTACCAACATGAAAGACTCTTGGCACTGAACTGACCAGTAAAACTTTACTTTACACTTTAGTAGCTCTCGCATCGGCTCTGTGATGCTGGCAAAGTTTTCTACAAATTTGGAGTAATACTCCGCTAACCCTAGGCTCGTCTTTATCTATAGGGGCCTGGGCTTGTTCAATGGCCAGTAGGTGTTTCTGCTTAGGATGCACCCCCAACTCATCAATTGTGTGCCCTAGATAGCTCACTTGAGATTCCTTGAAATGACACTTTTGATACTGAATAGTGAGACCCCTCTCTTTCAAGATTGACATGACTTCCATCACCCTTGAGTCATGCTCCTCTTCTGTACAACCTGTAATTAAAATATCAGCTTGGAAACAATGCACTCCTGCAATATTCTTAAACATTTCTTCCATCACTCTCTGGAATACTGAGGCTGCTGACGCTAGACCAAACGGCATTCTTTCATACCTAAAGGCCCCAAAAGGAGTCACGAAAGATGTTAAATGTTTACAATCATCTGTTAGCTCTATCTGATGATATGCAGAAGACAGATCTATATTGGTGAACCATTTTGATTTTTCTAACGTCAACAAAAGCCTATTCACATTTGGCAAAGGGTGGCGATCAACCCAAATCCTGGTGTTTAAATCTTGCAAGTCCACACACAAACGCCACTTATTTCCCGGTTTGGGAACCATCACCACCGGGAAAAGCCATGTGGAGGACTCGATGGGGGTTATTATACCTTTCTCAATAATAGCATCCAACTCCACTTTCATGAAGTCCCTCTTTCTTTCTTCCACATTGCGTACCTTATGTATAACAGGAATGGCATTCTGTTTTAAACAAATCTTGTGCTTAAACCCAGAGTACCTACCCAATTTGTCAGTACATACTTCAGGAAAGGTTTCCTTCAACATGGATACATATTCATCTCCCCTCAGATTATTCTTAACCTGAGTCACATTTGCTATTAACGAAATTGGGTTCCTACATCCAGGACGCAAAACCAAACCCAATAACCCTTGTACTTCCCAGCCTAATATATTACCACCTTTCCCTGAAACGTAAACTTTTGCAGTTATCTGTTTACCTTTATATGCACACTTCACACGCATGTACCCCAAAATGCTCACACTCGCGCCACCATAAGCACCTGGAGTAATATCAGATGGTGTTAGTGGTAACTGGAATTCTTTCGCATAATCATCAAACGAAAGTATAGTATGCCAAGAACCACTATCTACTAAAAAGTCTACATTAAAACCACCTAAGTCTACTGTGATACGGGGTTCTTGTCTTCCTGTATTATATTCAATCTGTAAAAACAAGGTACTGATTTGGTCTTGAGAATCAATGTTTTCCAGTTCCGCATCAGTCTCCTTATCCCCAAGTTCATTTATGTACTTCTTTTGAAAGGACCTCCCTGACTTGCAGACCTTGGCAAAATGTCCCTTTCTTCCACATTTTAGGCATTCAAGACGCCACGCAGGACAATCCTTTGACATACCGGAATGTCCTTCTCTACCACATCTATCACACTGTTGCTTCTTTTGCTCAAACTTCTGAGAAAAAGTCTTGAAACCTCCTGACTGGTATCTTCTGTTTGGGTTCTGTCTAACTGGCTCCACCGCGTGAACACTCATGTTGGTCTCCTTTATCTTCTTATTGATTACTTCGACTATTTTATTTGACTTCTCTACTGGCCTTGCTATGTCCATTGCCTCCTGTAGAGAGGGATTCCGTTTTTCCTAAAGCTTCTTTTGGACGTCGATGTCCCTAGCCTTCATCATTATCTGATCTCTGATGGTGTTATCAAGGAGATTATCGGTATTTTCAAAGTCGCACCTGGAAGCCAGGACACGCTAGGACGTGATGTAATCATCTATGTTTTCCCCTTCTCTCTGTTCCCGAGAGTAGAACCTGTATCTTTCATACACTACATTTTCGATTTTCGAGACTACACTCGATTTTCGAGACTAATGATGGGAGTCGGGGAAGATATGAAAGGCCTGGCACGGGCGGCTGGAGTTCTTCGGGCA
>JASBQO010066606.1:0-10065 GCA_030265035.1 Desmognathus wrighti
GGGGTGCACAAAATGAAACCTAGCATGCATGTTGAGAAGTGCAAAATTTACAGGTTTGTGCCACATTGACCTCAAAAGAGGTGGTGCAACGCTCAGGCAAGCACGCAAACCACCTTCTCCTACGTACCCCTGCTCCTTACGAGCAAAATGGCACCAAACATGCAGCGTTAGTAGTAGTAGTAGCAGCAGCGGTAGCAGTAATAGCTGCAGCAGCATGACCAGTAGTTGTAGAACTAGTACTAGTGGCAGTATTGGTGATGATAGTAGTAGTAGTAGTAGTAGCAGCATTAACATTAGCAGTAGTAGCATTAGTAGTAGTAGCAGCAGCAGTAGTGGGTGTACCCGCAGTCGTAGTAGTAGTAGCAGCAGTAGTATAGTGGTATTGGTAATGGTGGTGGGGTGGTGGTAGTGGTAATGGTGCTGGGGTGGTGGTGGTATGGTGGTGGGGGTAGACTTGTGGGGGTCTACCCCATTTTTTAAAATATATATTGCCCCCTGGTGTGGGGGGGCAGAACCCCCCCACTCTAATAATAAAAAAAAAACATCCTCGTTGATAGTGGCTAACCACTGCAGAATCCTCCTATGGATCCTGCAGTGGGGGGCGCCCTGGGGGGGTCTCCATGCACAGCTATTAGCTGTGCATAGAGACCCCCCCCACCGGCCTCTGTGTCGAGAGCGCACAGGCGCTCTGTGCACTCGGCACAGAGGCCTGGGACCTCTCTGTCCCTCGACCGCGCATGCGCGCCATCGAGGGACTCTGAGGCCCCGCCCACCGCATCAGATGACGCGGCGGGAGGTCCCTGCCCCAGCCCGTATTGCACTGGTTCCATTTAAGAGGCAAGTGCAAACCTTATGACTGCGCTCTCCCTTTCGCCGGCTGCTATTCCACTGTTTTCTCTTTCCTTCCTTCCTTCCTTTCTTTTTCTTTCCTTCCCTCCTTACTTTCACTTTCCTGCCCTCTTTTCTTTGCTTCGCTCCTTTCTTTCTTTTTCCTTCCCTTCTTTCTTTCTTTCTTTTTGCACCATTACCTCTTTCTACCCTCCCTTGTCATCATTGCCGAGTTAGGAAAGGTTGCCATGTCAAGCAGGTTTGTGGATTACCTTTGAAATTGTTCTGCTCTTTTCCAGGACATTGCTGATGTTGGCAGTTCACCTGCACCTGCTCCACGCTGACCACTGACCACACTGGTTCTATTTAAGAGGCAAGTGCAAACCTTAAGACCGCGCTCTCCCTTTCTATGGCTGCTATTGCACTGTTTTCTCTTTCCATCCATCCTTCTTCTCTTTTTCTTTCCTTCCATCCTTCCTCTTTTTCTTTCCTTCCATCTTTCCTCTCTTTTTCTTTCCTTCCCTCCCTTTATTTCTTTTTCTTTTCCTTTCTTTCTTTCTTTCCTTCCTTTTATTTCTTTTTCTTTCCCTCTTTCTTTCTTTCCGTCCTTTCTTTTCGTCCCTTCTTTCTTTTTGTCCCTTCTTTCTTTCTTTTTGTCCCTTCTTTCTTTCTTTTCGTCCCTTCTTTCTTTCTTTTCGTCCCTTCTTTCTTTCTCTCCTTTCTTTCTTTCTTTCCCTCCTTTCGCTTTCTTTCCTCAAGCAGGTTTGTGGATAACCTTTGAAATCCCTCTCTCTTGCTGGGTTTGCAGGACCTCATTGATGCTGCCAGAAGTCTAGCTGACCATTGGGAAAGTGACTGTCCCTGCACCCTGACAGCTTACCAGGCTCTAGAAAATTTGCAATGGAGAGAGGAAGTCAGTACAAGTCATACTCCCTGTTTCTTTCAGCTTTTCAAGAATTTAAGGAGGAAACATACTCTGTGTGGAGGACGCACAAATCAACTTCCTCCAAATCCCAAAACAAGAAGCTTAAAGGAACACTGATAGATACACAAATTTTTCCTTTTGCGCATGTCAAATTTGTTTGTGTTCATCATGGTGTCCCAAAGCCACGTGGCACAGGAGCACGGACATTTACCAGGTTAGACCTCTGCATTGTCTTTGCCTGCCTACTGGTTTGGGAATGGGGACTTCTTTAGGTTAATGTGGGGAAGAAACCAGAGTATGTTAAATATTTTCAAGCAAGGCTGCTGACATTCTGTACCTACACTTTTCTGTTACTGTCCTACAACGGGCATTGCTGCTGCTGGAGTCACACCTGGCTTCTTGCCCACTATTTAAACCTGGTGTTTCCAAACTACTGCTTGGCCAACTGTTGTTCCTGTACCGCTTGGCCGACTGGTGTTGCTGTAACACCTGGTGAACTGGTGTACTCCTTCCACTTGTCCAACTGCTGTTACTGTAGCACTTGGGCAACTGGTGCTCTGTATTTACCAGCTGTACTGATGGTCTCACTTGTGACACTGCTGTTGTAGTTCCAGAGATGTCAGTCTTAATAGTCTAGACCCACTTCGCAACTTGCTGCCTTATCACTTTTTCCTCCCAGTGGTTCTGTAAAACCACTTGGCCAACTGTTGCTGCGATGCCACTTGGCCAACTGGTGATATGGTACCAGTTGAGCAGCTGGAAATGTAGTACCACTTGGCCAACGTGTTGCTCGGGTGTTCAAAAAGTTGGGGTGTGTCACCATTAAAGGAGAACTCCGCTCCCCGAGTTCTCCAAACTAACTCTCTACCCCCCCAGCAACCCCCACTCGCCGCACTTACCTGTTTACTGCTGCGGCTGCAGCGCATAATTCATCTTTGAAAAATGGGCTGCAGCTGATCGAAGCCAGCGCCATGTCATTTTAAAACATCACTGCATCAGAGGAGCTTGACTCTGATGACGCACATGTTTGTGAAATGATCCGTACTTGTAAGCAATTTGCAAGGAATTTGCAAAACAGGTAACTGCGGCGAGAAGGTGGGTTCCTGGGGGGGTAGAGGGAGTTAGTTTGGAGAACCAGGAGCAGAGTTCTCCTTTAAAGCTGTGGATAGCATCTGTGCTTTGGTTACTCAAACTCTGTACAGTAGTCTAATATTGGTGTATCCTATTTGTACTCCTAGGTTTCTAGCCAGTGCATGCCCGGCCGAACTCACAGTTGTCTACAATGCGAGGATTGAAAGCATAATGATTGTTAAGGCTGAATTAACTCACAACCATGCCCTTGATCCCAGCCTAGCAAGATTATATGTACAAAACAGATGCCTAAATCAGACAGAAGTAGAACAGCTTGGAGATGTGATGGCTTTGCAGCCTAAAAATCAAGCATTGCTGCAGTTCATTAGGGAGCATAATGGGAAAGGACTGACTATGAAGGACATACAGAACTTAAAAGCCAGGCACAAAAAAATGCAGAGTAACTTGAAAGATGATGATAAATTGATATACGCCCTAGATAAGGTTTTACAAGTTGAAGATGGCAGGTGTGACCTGTCTATGAGTGATGCAGGAGATTTACAGGTCTTGTTAATTCAAACACATACCATGAAAGCATTACTAAGTAAGTTTCCAGAGGTGGTGCATGTTGATGCCACATATAAAGTCAACAACTGTGATTATCCAATGTTTATATTCATGATACATGATGGAATGGGTCGTGGACGCACTGTTGCTTTTGCATTCGTTCGAAATGAAAGCAAAGACAACATCTGTTACTTAATGAAGGCTTTTAAAGAGTTTTCAGATACTGACCCACAAACTTTTATAATCGACAAAGACTTCACTGAATTGGCCGTTATACAGGAATGCTTTCCATCCAGTCACATAGTGCTCTGTCGTTTCCACGTTCTACGCATCTTCAACAACAAAATAAACAAATTGCAACTTACTGATAGTGGAGGGAAGAAGGAACTTCTGGCAAAAGTTAAAAAAATGACTTACTGCTCAGAGGAGGAATACAATGCCATTCGCTTGCAGTTGCCCAAAATCAGTCCAAGCTTTTATGAGTACTTTGTGAAAAACTGGGAGTCATGCTCAAATCTATGGGCCAAGCACAAACTGCCAAAGGGTATATTTGGCAACTACACCAACAACCGAGTAGAAAGTGAAAATCAAAAACTGAAAACCATTCTTTCCAGACACACATCTGTTGGAGGGGCAGTGCTAAATGTTTTACAATTTAATCGAGCACTAGACAAAGAGAGAGCTTTCAAACTGTTTCAGGAAACATGCTCTTCTGTACATTATCCAGGAGTCAGTGCCTTACAGAAAGCAGTCCTCAGTAAACTCACTCATTATGCTTCTGAATTGGTCATCAAAGAGTCTCAAAAGGTGGAAACTGTTTCTAGGTCACCAGTTGCTGAGCTTAATCACTGTTTCACTTTGCTCTGTGGAAAGACAGAATACACAATACAGAAGAGTGGTGCATGCTCATGCGACTTCAGTCAAACCTACTTACTCCCTTGTCGCCATGCTTTATATTTATTAGAAAGCGGTATCATTCATGAAGAGCAACTACTTGCCTGCATCCCTAACCGCTGGAAAAAGGAATATCAGTCTTTACACACAGAAAGTTGGCAATGGCCTAGATGCACCGTGAACACAGTACCATTGCAGAAACAAAGGAAAATATTGTCAGAACAGGAGAAATACAGACTCTCCCTGGTAAATACAAATGAACTTGCTTCCTTGCTGTCCAGGTCAGGTCATGTTAGGTTCCAGAGTAGACTATCAACACTGTCTACAATAATAAGTGCATGGAGAACAGATAGGGATGTTACAGTTAGCATTGTTGATAGCATGCGGTCCACAGCAGATGACGACTCCGAGAAAGATGTTTATAATCATTTTGATTACAAGGGTTATGTTTCACATTATGATCCAAACAACTGTTCTGCGTTGTCTGTGAACCAACGCACTGACCCCTGCCTTCTGCATCATGGCCCTGCTGTGGCTCCATCAGCACCTGACGTGGTATATTTTGATGGTGACAGCATAGGAAAGGACAGAAGTAATGCTGCCTTGCAAGTGTCAAGGGATGAACAATTCATTCTGGATCTCAGTTCAAAAAAAGCAGAAAGGCATGCTAACAATGATTTGGCCCCTTTGTTCAGAAATACGGATATAAGCAAAAGTAGTCTGCTCAATCCTCCAGTAGAAGCTGCCAACACTTCTGTCAACTGTCTCAAGAGCTCTCGGCCCCAGCAAGCATGTGCATTAACCACAAACCAAAATGATTTAAGACGAGATGAAACCGCACTGAATCCTGACAGCACATTCCCACCAGAACAGGTGGAACCTTTTCCATTTTCCACAACCACACCAAATTCCCCTGTGTCACTATTGCAACAGTTACCAGATGATATTCCAGTAAATACAAATTTTGAGAGCAGCGGTAAGGGGCCAAAATTCTTTCTGAAAAGGCTAACAGATTATTCTTCAGATCCGCAATTGCAAGCAGATGTAGAAGGGGAGACGAGCTTGGGAGTCCAGACTGACGAAAGGCCAGGCCATACCATTACCAAGGAAAGTAATCTGTCCAACTTAAAGGGAAAATTGAAACTGTCCAAAGTGCAATGTAGGGGTAGACCAAAAGGCATGTCAAAGTGCCTTAGTTTTCCGGCAAAATCAAAGAATAATAGTTGCAGACTGACAGACAGGACGGCAACAAAAAGAGAAGCATGTAAGAAAATGTGGGTAGAAGAGCCAGTATCACTGACTTTTGAAGATAGGGCCATAATTACATCAAACCAGTGGCTAACATCAGACATTATCCATGCAGCTCAGCTGATATTAAAAAGCCAGTACAATGACATTGAAGGTCTTCAGCATCCAGGTCTGTCCTATTCGAAAAGACTTTCAACCCCAAATTTTGAAACTGTTTCAGGGGCATTTGTTCAAATTCTTCACATCGCTGATAAATCACACTGGGTTTGTGCTGCTAACACAATCACAAGTAATAGTGATGACGTGGTCCTTTGCAACAGCTTGTGTGATGGCACTGTACACTCTGAGGTGGTTTCATCTGTATCATCACTGTTTAGAGAGAAGCAAGGATCATTCCTACATTTTAAAGTACTCCCTGTTGATCAGCAACCAAATGGCTATGACTGTGGCATTGCTGCCATTGCCTATGCAACTCTATTGTGTCAAAGGAAGGATCCTACCAAGGTATACCTACAGTGGGCAAGTATCCGAGGTCACCTCATTAATTGTATCGAAACCAGAAAGATGGTAGATTTCCCTTCCAAGGAAAGAGTTCCGGGGTATGTGACTGAAGTGCAGGTGGCACGTGTGTACTGTGTCTGCAGAGAGACCGAAAGGGGACACATGGTGGAATGTGAGCACTGCCACGAATGGTTCCACAAACGATGTGTCTACAAACAAACAGACCCAGATGTTTGGTATACAATGGCTGTGAAATGGTTCTGTGCACAATGCAGAAGATCTAGAAGGCCTGAAATAGTTACAATTGATTGAAGTTTCAATATTTTGGTACCAGCAGTCAGTTCTTAGTTCTAAATAAAGATGTGCTTACTCACATCTTCTATTTTTTACTGGTTCTATGCCTTGCACAGAGGGAGATTGCCTTCATCACATTGGTGCTGTTATCTGTCATTTGTCTTCCTTTCTCTCTTATCTTTTTTCTCTATTCTCATCTGTTCCCCCTTTCTTCCTTCTATCCTTCCCTCTTCTGTCTTTTTCCTTTGTTCCTTCTCTTTTTCTTTCACTCCTTTCTTCTACCTCTTTCTTCCACTTTCCTTCTCTCAGCCTTCTTGTTTCGTTACTCCTATCCTCTCCTTTCTTCTCTTCCTTATTTTCGCTCCCTTCTTTTTTTTCCTTGCTTTCTTTTTTCTCTAGCTTCTTTTCTACTCTCAATTTCTTACTTTTATCCTATCTTCTCTGCCTTTCTTTTTTCTCCCCTTTAATTCTCCCCTTCCCTTTCTCTTCTCCCCTTTCCCTTCTCTCTTCCTTCTTGCCTCCCTTTATTCTTGTCCTCACAGTGCGAGGATAAAAGGGGAAGCACACATAACTACCCCAAGGTGAAGGTGCTGTCCCACTATTAAGGTTTGCACTTGCCTTTTCAAATGCACAAGCCTGCCTTTATCCCAGGTGCGAGGTGCGGTGGAACTAAAACTGCCAATTAGCTGTTCGGGCAGCACCACTAGGGGCCTGGAAAAAAAGCAGGAGAGTTGGATTTCAAGAGCAATCAACAAACCAAAATAAGAACATAATTGTTTTGCAGACGCATTTATTGGAGAGGCAGTAGTGAAGGTTTCAGAATATAACAGCAATAAACAAATAGAGAAATTTCAAACTACTTCAGCATCCCTCTGTAAACTAACTTGATATGCTGCAGACTTCGGCATTAATTAGTAAAAAAAGGCTGGACAGTGTCTGGATCACCAGTTCATAAGCTCAATATTGCATTGTGTTTCTATTGGTCTCACCCTCCATTCAAATGAAAATTTGGTAGCACTAATAAACTGTCATAGTAGTATACTCATACAATCCTGCCATATCGTGCTGTGTGTACCAGGTACCATGAAAGGACATTAGCATTCTTATTCTTTAAGACTGTCAAGATGCATAAAAAAGTGAATATCTCCTGATCTTTTCCTGTCAGTACCGAACATTTTCATTTTCCAAGGCAGAAGCAGAATGGGGGATCTTGTATAGCTGGTTCCTTTATTGGTGCCAGTGTTCTTCCAGTGTGTCTACATACAATGACTATTGCACACCTTCTACTGCAGTGTTTGCCAACCAGTACCTTGTGAGCTACTGCTAGCTCTTCAGATGCCTAAAGTACCTCACTTGTTCCTCTCAGCAACATTTGGGAGCAGGTTGCAACTTCTCACATTTTTTTATTGTATTTTTGCTTACATAATTCAACTATATTTAAAACACATTTTCTGGTTTTTTCACAATATTCTGTTATTTATAAGCTATACAATGTGCAAAATTGGATTTTTTTTTTCTTGCTTCGGGCTCACAAGCATTTTCTGGTGAAAAGTGGCAGCACTCACTGAAGAAAAGGTTGCAGTCCCATACTCTAATGCCTCTGGTTTTTGAAACCTAATAAAGAATGCATTTGAAATATAGTCACTGTGGAATTATCATGAGTTCCGGAATGTACTTATACTATATATTTTGTATGACTTCAATATGCAATGCTGAATGTATAAATAGGGAATTGATCGAATACTGACAGTTGTACTGTGATTATAATATCTGCTTTGACTCTTGCTTTCTGCCTGCACATTGAAATTATGAATCAAATGCTGTGTAAATTATACTATTTGCATTAAACTGAATAAATACAACTTACAAAAATAAATTATTACTCCTGCATGTTTATTGCTTCCAATGTTTGATATTTACACAATGTATGTGAGAGTATTCAGTAAGAGCTGTCTAGCTTGATTTAAAAAAAAATACAAGAAAATACAGATGAAACTGCATGTGACTTGCATAAGAGGACTATACATATAAACAAGAATGTTGTCCTTGTTCAATAACAGTAGTGGGTATACTTCAAAGGTATTCTGTCTGTAACAGATGCATCTGTGCTACATTTTCACCACTAAATTTTCATCTAATTGAAATCTGAAAGCAGTTGGGGCAGGAGTGCACCCTGGACCCTTCCTGGCCCAGCAGAAAATCTGCGGTGGCAGGAGTGCCTTTGCGTCCCTTCCTGACCCAGCAGATACATCTGCGGTGGCAGGAGTGCCTTTGCGTCCCTTCCTGACCCAGCAGATTTCGGTCCAATGGCGAGCTGGCATCTGCTGGGGCAGGAGTGCACCCTGGACCCTTCCTGGCCCAGCAGAAAATCTGCGGTGGCAGGAGTGCCTTTGCATCCCTTCCTGACCCAGCAGATACATCTGCGGTGGCAGGAGTGTTTCTTGGCACAAGTCTGACACTGCATCTGCTGGGACAGTAGTGTTTTTTAAGCACATTCTGTCACAGCAAGCACGTAGCTACAAAGTATCCCAACTGCTACAAAGTATCCAAAGAGCTCATCTGCTGGCACTGCAGTATTATTTTGCTAGAAAGTAGGCCCGCATCTGCTGGGACTGAAGTGGCGGCCTTTATAAATATACATTATATTAATATCTTATATGTAGAGTAAATGTTAGCACTTTCC
Source organism: Desmognathus wrighti (assembly GCA_030265035.1). NCBI lineage: Eukaryota > Metazoa > Chordata > Amphibia > Caudata > Plethodontidae > Desmognathus > Desmognathus wrighti. The sequence goes on from JASBQO010066606.1 coordinate 9,012, forward strand.
ATACTATTATTAAACTATTATTAAACCTTACCTTTAAAACTATTTAAACTATTTAAAACCATTTTAAAGTAATATAGCACGTAGCACTTAATTCTTACCTTGAATTCAAAGTGAATTGCAGAAAGAAAAAAATAACATTCCAATGTAAAAATCACGCCATACGCAGCCGATTTTTGTACTATGGTTAATCGTTCTTCACTTATTTATCAGCAGATGTTCAGACTTTTTCAACCGAACACATCTGAAAATCGGCCGCCCCCTAGGCAGATGCCGCTCTAGGCAACTGCCAACTTCGCCTAATGGACGAGCCAATACTGACTAATTCACAGCTAATCAGAGGCATGGTTATAAAGGAATCTGCAAAAACATAGAAATGAAATGTCGTTTTTAAAAGAAAGCTGGCCAAAAATGAAAATCGAAACAAACAATTCAAGTGGTAAATAATGGAGAAAAAAATACACAGGTGAAATGCGAATTTATTGTTCGGTGAAACACAAATTTATTTTTCAGCGAAAGGCGCAAAATAAATTTTGGCTGTGTGAAATTACAGTGAGTGAAATTTTGCACCTATCCCTATTCTACATACAGTTTTAGTACAAAAAACTGCCAAATGTACCACATCTAAGATTAAGGAGGGCTCCTTTCTTAAAAAAATGTGGTGGCAGAACTGTCATGTGGGCACGGAACTGTCACATGGGGCACGTGACGTAATAACAGTAATGTGCGTCATAACCTTTCTCTAAATTGCTCTGTAATATTCTGAAACCTTCAGTACTGCCTCTCCAATAGATGTGTCTGCAAACAATTGTGTTCTTATTTTGGTTTTCCCTTTCTACTCAGTAACTGGTGTAGTTTCAAAATATACGCTTGTGCAGCTTGTGCGTGGCCTATATGTTGGAACATGTATGCCAGATTTTCATAAAGTACTCATGAAAGCGTGGACTGATTTGTGGCAACTGTAAGCGCATAGCACTGTATTCTCCCTCTAAACAGCAAGTCATCGTTTTGCCTTCTGCAAGGCACTTTTCCCCTGCAGTACTAGAGTGGCTTGAGG